>JAQIWO010001070.1:0-11195 GCA_034695405.1 Entomobrya muscorum | reverse complement strand
ACAGACAGACGGACAGACATTGTAAAACCAATAAGTAGCTTCGCAACTTAATAAAGTGCACACACCATTTTTTAGCCAGAGGCCTGGCCTGGCCTGGTCTGACATAAGCTTTGTTTTTATTCCCCCTCTCTCTCTCGTAAAAGTCATTGCTTGGGTTCAATTTGCCAGTTGAGCTATTACTTTTTTGCCGCATACCTAAATCCAACTTATATAACTGTTTTATTTTTTTGCATAATGATAATAATAAATCCAAAAAGTGCATTAAAATTAGCACCTTTTGTTTTATTCCCTTCATCTATTTTTCACAGTCAATCAATAATAATCATACCTAAACATTTATTTATTTCTGCTGGGTTGTGTCTGTGAGAGTACAAACTTGTGTACTACCCAAACCCAATTACCATCTTGTACCAAGCTTTTTGTACAAACCATCATGACAGCATCATCATTATTAAAACCCTTTTTATATAATTTGCTATTTTAACAAAACTTATTTGAATCGTGGCACGGCATTATTATGTTTCTTTTAGCTCTTTTTTTTGTCCTCGTAATAATAATGCATACTTAAAAATGATATACTGTATATCATTATTCTACAGTTTACACTTTACACCTATTAAACAACGACACTACTTCTACGTGCTCTTTTGCTCCGCTTATTGCTTCTCTCTCTCTCTCTCTTGTGCAGTTACATTGTTACCTAATAGTCGCATAATGTCATCGTCGTCGTCATCCCATCTATTTCACATTGGTTGCGTGCATTGCACAAATCAAAAAATGCATATAATAACACGACTATGATGACCATACACACACAACTCAAGAAGAACATTATAGATAGTGAGAGTCAACAAGACGAAGCGAACAAGAGATGCAAGACAGCAGAAAAAAACATCATCATCATAAAAACATATATATTCATCGCAAAAACACAACTCAAAAGTAAGTAGCAATACAATAATATAATATCCGACATTCCTCCACCAACAACCTCATTTTTTCATATATATTATTTTTTTGTGCGTTAGGTTGTATATCATACGAGCGGTGATGTGATGATGACGATATGCTGCAATGACTTTGTAGGTAGACTTGAGAGCGAGAAGTGTGTAATGTAATTTAGCAAAATGATAATAAAAAAAATAAGTGAGAGATGTGATATGTGTGGGTGCTCTCCTCACCTTTTGCCTCTCTTGCATTCGCGATGCCTCTTTTTGTATTGTTTATATATTTTTTCATATATATATCGCGATTTTTTAATTGTTCAGGAAGGAACTTGATTTTTGACTCAATTATATTAGTTTTTTGTGTGTGTTCTTCTTACAGAAAAATTGAGGGATTGCGCGTTTGGAAAAAAAGTAAGGAATCACTCGGATGTGATATTTAACAACTCAGTAAAGTAAAGTGCAATAAAATACATGCAAAAACATAAGTAATAACAATAAAATATACAAAGACATAGACAATAAATAGGTAAAAGAAAAAAAAATTCTACATTTTACACAAGCCTATTTTTTATTGTTGATGTGCATTAGTAGGCAGGTGCGAAAGGATTGTGGATTTTTCTTTAGCTGAAGAAATATATATTGGGATTCATATATGCAAAGCATATACACACGTTTATGTATGATTTTTTCATAAAGATCTCATAAAAATGTTTAGCAATTGAAAGTAAAAACATATAGGATTAAAAGCGAATGTATAGAAAGAATTCGCTAATTTAAGCAAGATGGCAAGATAAAATGTATCTTTTTGGGATCTTAAATGTTTTCATCATTTTTATGATACTATTTGCTCGCGATAACATGTAATATCGAGAGATGCAATTTAAAGATAAAAAGATGGATTGGCTGGCTACATGTTTGAGAATTCAGAAGAAAAAAAAACAATAGGAAATATGATATGATTTATATTATGATATGGAGTACGCATGCATTATTCATTATACTTATGATATTTGCTATACGAATCTCGCTTTGTGTGTGCGTGTACTAATGTATTAATCAATTATTTCAACATCATCAAAAAAGGAAACAAGAAAAAGCACACACAACATTTAAACTCATTCCAAGAGGAAAATTTTCTTGCACAAACTATCAAACAATTTTATATTAAAGTAGGTATTAGGATATTGCTTCTAGCTAATTTAATGGTTGAATTTATTAAATATTCATTACTTTTTTTTCTTTTTCTGAACACAATCGCCTATATATTTATTTTCATTAATATATTAAATGATTTTTTTTCTAGGCTGCTTTAAAAAAACTGTATCCAATTAACAAGCATGTTTTTTGGTGCTGTGCCCAATACAGCAGTTAAAGTACAACAAAACATTATGTTTTATCACTATCCATCCAAATCGATTCCATTTTCCATAGGCTACAATAATAAAATAAGGTATGTAGAAGAACCCAAACAATAACTTTGTTGGGAAGTGCGCTATAATGATGGTGATTACGATTATTACGATTCCATTAAAAATTGCAGATGTGTTTGGTTACAAACATGCAGTTTTTTACACTTACAGTGCAAAATGGTAATATAATACTGTGTTATTATACCCATCTATAAAGAGTGTCCTTTTACGGAGAATAGTTAAGAACAAAAAAAAATTACACGAAAGGGAGATGAATTAAATTGCTCTTTAAAAAGGTAAACAGATGACGGTATAAACACGCATCAATATTTTTCTGAGGTTTTAAATCATTACTTGTTAATTTTTTTAAACGAAAAGTGAAAAAGAATGGTACCAACCCTTCATTTGTACCTGATGGCTTATATAAAAACGCATAAAATTTGAAAATTTCATATGTGAGGTCTGTCGAGATCTGATCAATCTCGATTGGGAATGCTGCAAATTAACATATTATGAAGAATTGTTATAGCAGGCATGCGAATTACAGCTTAAAATGCGAAGAAAAGTCTAAAACTGAAAAATGAGATCTGTCGAGATCTGACGAGATTCCCTTGGATTGGCTTATTAACAGCATTATGTGATATCTGGCTGTCACAAAAATGCAAATTAAAGCTTAAAATGCTAAAAAAGTCCAAAATTGAAGAACGAGATCTGTCGAGATCTCACGAGATTCCCTTGAATTGGCTTCTTAACAGCATTATATGATATCTTGGTGTCACAAAAATGCAAATTAAAGCTTAAAATGCTAAAAAGCCCAAAATTGAAAAACGAGATCTGTCGAGATCTTATGAGAAATCATTGAAATTGCTTTTTACCGACATTTTTTCATCATTGCTTATTATTAAGAGTAACACAGTGCTTCACACGAATTATGTTCACATGAATAATAATCATTACATTATTTCAATAAAATAAACTATACGGATTTTCAAGTTTATATTTTATATATATATATATATGACAATTGTTGCTTTTTGGTTATTAGATAGTTGTAATTATATATTTAAACCTCAGGTTGGATGCCAGAAACCTGAAACTATTTCTCACACTTTTACACTTAAAATGCTTTATATTGTTAGAGTATTATATACACTTGAGAAATAATACATAATTTTATTTAACAAAAGAAGACAGTTTGTGAAGACATCGACTGTATTCTTTCTTGGAATTTCTCCCTCTACGCATATTCTGATAAATGGTTGTGTATTGCTGACAGATGCTCACAGTCATATCTGTAAAAAAATAATGAGAGCAGGAGCACTTAAATCCTAATCTCAGAAAATTGCTTTTCAATCCTTTTTTTTAAGTTTTCATATTATTTTTACCTGTAGGTTGTGCAGATGCAGCCTTTTTGGAGATGCTGTGGAGAGGTGTGGGAAGAGAACTGTTTGTAGAGATCTCAGGGGCTGTTTCGGTAGCATTGTTGAAGGAGATCACCTCTGCTGTCTGCTTGGGCTGGTCTTCGCTGATAGTAACTGTAAAAAATAACAAAAAAAAAACAAAAATAAAATTTTATAAAATACACTGATTTGTGTACAAAAACCTAATATCTTCGCATGATTTTCTTTGTACATGTCTCGTTTTCTCTCGGATCTGCTGGTGCTGTGTCATCTTGAGTGGGAAATGGTAGGGTCTCTGAATCTAAAACAACGAACAAAAACATGCCATTTATCAGAATAAAATAATGATGTGCAATCCATTTTATTCTTTTTTCCTAAATTACACTTTATTTATCTGAGATAATTTCACAGGCATTAAAATGATTCAATATGTGATTTAAATGGCTTACCATATGCTTTGCATCCACTGATTTTGTTAACTTTGAACTGGTACAGCTTTGCTGATAACTCCTTTTCTCCGCAAAAATTGTGGACAGGTGTTATATAGTAGGAACAGAGATTTCCAGAAAGATACACACAGATACTACATGGTAGCTTGTCGCACCGATTAGCCATTGCGACCACTGTGGTGATAAGCACCAACACTGCTATCTTAAAGTATCCACTCATTTTGTCAATTCCGTTTCTCCAGAAAGCTTTTGTTTATTTTTTTTGATTTTTTGTTATAGCAGAATCGTAGTTTGATTAGGTTTTAAATTTCTGCTTAAAAATCTTTCCAGGAATTAATTTGTTTAAAAGCAGATTGATCTATCAATAAATTTTTGAAAGTTGGATCGATAATTAGTTCTCGCAAGAATTGATTTAGAGACTTCCACACTCAGAGACTAAAATCGTATTAATTTCATTTGTTCATGAAACTAATAATTTGCCAAATAATTTTTCTGGGTAGCGTCAATGAGTCATTTTCTTCCTTAAGTTTTTATGCTTCTCATTATGTTAACACGCAAACAAAATTAACATTTAAAATGTAGAGTACGCATATTCTAGCAGTTGCTGTGATATTGCATACGCATTACAAACATCATTTTCATACGCATAATCTTAAACCTATTTTTGGTCTGACAAGATGCAAACTACAGGGTATTATGTGTTATCGTTGCTTCAAAATGAAAACATTTTGATGGCATGATTATAATGTCAGAAGTTTTGTGGGTTGTTCTGGATGACCATATAGTGTGATATATTTTTAACTGATTAAATAGTTTCTAGCATAAATGCGCAAGAAATTTAACTTGTTATTTCGTTTGTGAAAAACAATTTTAAGCAGATGCAGATGCAGCACATTTTTCCTCTTCCGATTTCAACATAACTCATGACGATAAGATGTTCAGAATCTTAAGCGATTACACGTGTCGTACGAAACATTATTATGTTTTAAAATATTACTGTGCTGTGGTATAATATTTAATGAACATAATATAATATTAAGAAGAAAAGGGAAATATAATGGTATGCATATTATCATTGAGCTTTGTACAAAGAAGATATCACTACGTGATGTTTTTCTTTTACTTGATAAGGAACGATTTTGGTGATGATGACTGTTTCCATTGATTTTGTGAGAATTTAAAACTAATCATAATATAGTATTAGCTGGTTTTATGTCTATGTATGAATAAAATACTTTTATTTTTTAAATAATATTTTCTGGCGATGCTAACAACATGTGTATGCAATAAGAAAGACATATTTTACTAGGTGCATCTTACTGCTCATAAAATAGATATTTTTCTCTTAAATGGCATTGCATAAGTTATTTTGCTGAAAGCTTTTCTGCATGAATATGAGCAGTTATACAGCTTTTGTAACAAATAAGTTATGGTGAATCATTTGCCTATGCCAAATTGCATATGACCCACATAAACACATTTGCCAAATTCCTTTAAAGCTTATGCGATATATAAACTCCTGTTGAATCATTAGTTTTTATTTGAAAATATTCATATTGCTGTGTGTTTTCGATGAAAACACAATTCGTGGAGACTATGATAATGATTAATAATTATGAGATACTAGAGATTTAAAGAAGAGATAAAAACAACATAGGTTAAGTAGAGAAATGGTGATAGTGATGTAGTAGTTGTTGTGTAGTAGAATTGGTTTGTAGCTGTGGTAGGAGTATTGGTGGTGGTGGTGATGATTTATGATAATAATAGTAGATATCCCTGAAGCATTTTAAACACTATCCATCAATTCCATATAAGAAAAAATCATTGTGTTGTGCAATCAGACCTGCAACGTAAGATGTGCACTCTGAGAAAGATATAGAAAAACACCTGCGGTAAATAGGTAAAGTAGAGAGAAACAGATATGTATAAGGCTATACATGAAACAGCTTGCAAGCTATCCATCAATTGCATATAAGAAAAAATCATTGTGTTGCGCGATCAGACCTGCAACGTAAGATATGCACTGTGAGAAAGATATAGAAAAACAACTGCGGTAAATAGGTAAAGTGAAGAGAAACAGATATGTATAAGGTTATACATGAAACAGCTTGCACGCTATCTATCAATTCCATATATGAAAAGATCGTTGTGTTGTGCGACAGACCTGCAACGTAAGATTGTACACAGCGAGAAAGAGATAGAAAAACAACTGCGGTAAATAGGTAAAGTATAGAGAAACAGATATGTATAAGGTTATACATGAAACAGCTTGCACGCTATCTATCAATTCCATATATGAAAAAATCATCGTGTTGTGCGACAGACCTGCAACGTAAGATATACACAGCGAGAAAGAGATAGAAAAACAACAGTGGTAAATAGGTTAAGTAGAGAGAAACAGATATGTATAAGGTTATGCATGAAACAGCTTGCATGCTAGCCGATGCCACACACGCATTTTTAATCCGAAATTTATTCGGTTTTTATAGCGTGTCGCTAATTTATGCAGCAATTATTTTATTTTCGGTTTGTGACGATACGTACCACTACTAACAAGTATTGAAATGCAAGCAGTGTGGTCTGCCGTATCATAGAACGTGCCTCAAAATTACACCAGATACCTATAACTTGTTCGAAAAACAAGGATGGAGCTGCTCAGCATGCACAGAAGGCCCAACAAGGCACCACTGTGGTATTTGTAACGGACAGAATAAGAGAAGGAAAAGATATGCAAAGTGCAACGACTGTCAAATTTCCTTCCATCTTAAAAGTGTAATAGAAAAATATCCTAAATTTACACAAGACGACCACCTTTGGATTTGTCCATCCTGCACTGAAAGAAAAGATACACTTGAAATAAGCCACATACATGCGGAAGAAATACATTTTCAAATAATGAAAGGAATTAGTATTGGACATATTAACGTGAGAGATATCATGACCAAAAACAAAAAATATGATGTCCACAACACACTCCATCAATCACAGTTTAGTGTTCTCGGAATAACTGAGACGTGCCTACATGCAGACATACCTGATGCGGAAATTGCTATTCCGGGATACACAATATTAAGAGAAGATAAAGCAAATATAAAGTCTCATAAGCATCGTGGTGATGGAGTACTCCTCTACATTAAAGAATACACAGTTAAACTTTATGACTCTCTATCTTCCACAAAGACAGAAGCTATGCACATAAGCATCGAAAAAACCAGTTTTAAACCTATACATATTGTAATTATTTACAAACCACCCAAAGCTGCTCAAAAAGCATCAACCATCAAACCATCAATGCTAGAAACCATCAAACATCATATGAAGATTTGCAAAAAGTTTGAATCATATTTTATTGGAGACTACAACGTCAACATGATGAAGAATGATGGAAACAGTAAACATCTACTACACTACATGAAAGACTATGGACTTGATCAGCTCATTAAAAAACCAACAAGAACAACTGCTAATTCAGCTACGCTGATTGACTGCGTATTCTAAAATCGAATTCAACTTAACTTAAAATATGGTGTAATGGATGCAACGATATCTGATCATGATTTAGTCTATGTATCCAGAAAGAAACCAAACAACAGTAAATGAAGCACCAAAACTGTTGAAATAAGAAGTTTTAAAAACACGAATTTTAAACAAATGCAGTCAATGATAACATCAGCTACATGGTGGATAATGGACCATTGTGAAAACGTAAAAAGAAAATACATGTTCGAAGCAATTTTACAACACGTCGTGAATATACATGCTCCGATCAAAAAACTAATAGTGAAAGCACAACGCAAAATCTGGATGAATGCAGAGTACGATAACATTCATCGACATCTTTTAAAGGCTCGACGAAAGTGCAAGAAAGAAAATACATTAGAAAACCATCATTTGTACAAAAACATGAGAAACAAGCTTAATCATTTAAAAACCAAACTTAAGTGCAAAGTAATCAAAAAAGTTTCCAAAACTGCCACAGATGGGAGCAGAAATATTTGGAAGATTTTAAACACTGAAGTGGGAAGGAACACGAGTGAAACTCCCATAAAAGAACTAAAAGAAAGTGGAGTGACATACTACGACGAAAAAGAAAAACTAAATGTTCTGGCAAGACATTTCTCACAAAACCCCACAAATGCAAATCTGACCGCCGAGGATATGGGAACATTTATTCAAGACCAGGAGAATGACGCACCTACACAAACAGAAGTATTGGAAACAATAAAAATAACTGCTGACGAAGTTGAAGAAACCATCAAGCTACTTCCAAGCAATAAGCCCAGTGGTCATGATGGTCTTCCTGCGAGATTCTTCAAATCCTGTGCCAAGGAAATAGCACCACATCTGGCAATGTTAGCCAATGAGATGATTGAATCTGGAGTATTTCCGGACCCATTGAAGATCGCGGAAATCAAACCGGTCTATAAAAACAAGGGTGAAAAGTACGACCCGAAAAATTATAGACCTATATCAATACTTCCAACAACTACGAAAATAATTGATAAAATTCTGTGTGAGAAAATCATGACATTTTACGAAAGCAACAACTCACTTATACCTCAGCAACATGGATATCGGAAAAATAGATCTACGCAAAGTGCTATACTTATTCTGACTGATAATATCAAGATTGCTGCTGACGACAAAAAGCTGTCGGGTGCAGTGTTTTTTGATTTTACACAAGCCTTTGATAAGGTGAAGTATGACATACTATTAAAAAAATTAAAAAAATATGGAATCCGAAAAAATCTGCTACGATTCCTATGCTCCTATTATAGCAATAGGAAAATGGTCGTTACAAACAACAAATATAAATCTGACTTAATAAACATGACCCAAGGAACGCCTCAAGGAAGTGGGGCAAGCAGTATGACCTTCCTGACCTATATAAACGACACAAATGAAGCCCTTCAACAAGGCAAGTTCTTGTATTATTGTGATGACTTAGTAATATATGTTCATGGTGATACAATAAAGGAAATACAAGATAAACTACAAGCCGAAATAATAAGCCTGCAAAACTGGTGTCGAGATAACTTCATGGAAATAAATACTTCGAAAACCGTGAGCATGATCTTCAAGGCAGGAATCAAGTGTGAGATTGAACCACTCCAGCTAACTTCACATGGAACACTAATACATCCCGTCAAGGAATTTAAATACCTGGGATTAAATTTAACTGAAAACTTGACTTTCGATACACATTACGAAAATGTTTGCAAAAATATGGCAACCAGACTCTACATGCTGAACAGACAAAAAAACAATTTTACGCCCAGGTGGAAAAAAATATTCCATTCCGGTGTGTGTTACCATTACTGTGCTTCGTTTTTGGTTGCTGCTAAAATAAAGAAAATGCCTACCTTTCTCTTCTTTTTCTGAGCCACCACCGACTGCAACATCTTTAATGCTACAACTATCACAAAATTACTACTGAATACTGCGACGGACAAAGATATTCATAGGTATTCTAGCTATTGCGTGTCAGTTATGATTACGTGGCGAAGTAAATTAACTTAATAATAATAATAATTTTTTTAGTATTAAGTGAAAATTTCAAGGCTTTGAGGGTTAATTGGGGAAAAACTGCTAGAAAAAATGTTAGATAAATTGGGATCTGGAGAAGTTGTTGTAACATTCTTCACGACATAAGTTTTAGTTTTGTATTCAAGAAGTCAAGGTAAGTAAACTCGGAGATAGATGCAGATGAGTTAAATATCGCTTAACTTTATCGCTCGTTTGTTGTAAGGAAGAGTTTCAAGGCCAGGAAAGTACGTCCAGTTGATGGAGACTGAGATATGAACCTGAGCTTCCTGAAAATAGGCGGAGACGTACTACGACATTCTCCAGTTGTTTGAGTACGGCGGTTGCCCTCCGGAATCCAACTACTAGATTCTCGAAGGTTATAGGTCAAGGTGAGCTTTAATATTGCCTTATAAAATCAAGTATCCTGATCTTTTTCATACTTCGAAGAAACCAGGAGTGTGCAAGTATCAACTGGATATACTGGTTTTACGATGAATGTAAGCGGCGGTACAACGGCGTGATTCCTCTAAATAAACATAACTGCGGAGTAAGTAATAGAAATTGTATTAGCTCCATAGCTTATTTCTAAATGCATAAAAATAAATATTTTTTTGAAACCGGCATTACACGGCTGACACGTCCGGACAGGACATGACAGCAGTTTTTCGAAATTGCTATAAATTGTAGCAAAAAATATAAAAAAATGCATATTATTTGGAACAATTAGTTGAAATTAGTAATAAATTGTTAAACAGAAACGATAATATAAATACGTAAAGCAGAATTATTAACTGATTTGAATTATTTGCTGTTATTTGTGAAAAAACTACAAAAAATGTATGCGCTTAGCTTCCTGCACATAATTGCAATTTCAATTACATTATTAAGTGGCAAGCGCAGCGAAGCTACTTATTGGTTTTACAATGTCTGTCCGTCTGTCCGTCCGTCTATCCGTCTGTCCGTCCGTCTATCCGTCTGTCCGTCCGTCTATCCGTCTATCCGTCTGTCCGTCCGTCTATCCGTCTGTCTGTCCGTGCGATATCTTTTGAACGATTAAGAAGTTTGGAAATATGTTTTCACCAATCTCTTCCTTATTCTTTAAGCTCAATGTCCATTGATTTTGAAGCTTATCGGCCACCGATAACCGTTTGAAATCGTGACCATTTTCAAAGTCGCTTTATGAATAGCTGTGTTATAGCATATACATGCGGCATGTGATGCATAAAACTGATGCTAAAGGGTTGGCAATAATGAAAGAGACTCAATCAACACGAGTAAAACTAAGGGAAAACAGGACCCAATCGGAAAAATTTTGGTTCCAGAGTGTTCTTCAGCCCTTAAAGACTGTGTTCTTATTATTTAGTTGTTCGAAATAATATTTGCTTGCTTGCAATAAGACCGAGAAAATGAGTTTCCAAAAGACTCGAGTTCCTGCTACATAATTGCAGACAACTTTTCATAATT
>JAQIWO010001069.1:0-11199 GCA_034695405.1 Entomobrya muscorum | reverse complement strand
CCGTATTGGTTTCCGGCTGTCCTGAGTAACCCCAATCTCCGCCAGATCGAATATAAAGCGCTACCAATTGCATTTTACTTACAATAATTAAATGGGATAGATTTAATTAAACACTAAAACTCCTCAAATAAATTATTTTTACTTGGTTCGTGATGGAATTTATCTTGCCAAGGGTTCAATCTAGTTGACTATATTTTAGTGTTTCTAACCAGGAAAGTTTCATTTTGAGCATGCAATTTGGAGCTCGAGCTGGGCCATCATGGTTCAGTAAGTTGCTCCATATATCTCTCTAACTGAACACAAGTAGCACACAGCACACATCGCGTAACATGCCAATTTGACATTGATTTCTAATAAACAAGTCAATTGATTGCATTTTATACATTCCTTACCTTTTTCTTCTGTCGATTGAGAACAAAATATACATTTGAAAAATAATGTATTATTACGCTGGTTCAATTTTTCTCTTACTTTCACCCGATAAGTTATAGTGAGCAATTTTTTGCTTACTGTTTTCCTAAAAATTCGACATTTCACCATTTATTAAAATCAGAAAAAGAATTTTGACCCGTTGCATTGTATGCGTATTAATTTTGAATGGAATCGTATACGGGAAAATTATTGCAGCTCACCACTTTTCGTCTTTGTTTCACCGTAGTCATCAAATTGAACTCAACGGCAACAACGGCTTAACGGAAAATCCTCCGTTACAAATATTTGCTCGTGTGTTACTTTCCCAATTTTTTGTCATCGTAAGTTTGTGTGTGTAACGACCCTTAAACTTGATGATGGTGCGTTTCCTAATTCCCATGTGCCATGTGCGACGATAACCGATAAGCAAGCAACAGTATCATTTTCATGCCTCATGATCCTATGAAAATGGTTCAGTTGCTTATCAGTAAGCAGATATAATATTTATGAAGCATTGCAGCAGCTGGAAATCAAATGAAAATTGTTAATATGGTGGGTGTCCCTGTCTGTATCTTTGGTAAATATTAAATTGCCATTGTTACAAGAAAATGTGAACAAGTTGACAAAACAAGGATTGATAATCGTGGGTCTGCGTTCCATGTTAATTTGATTGTTCTCTCCTTATCTTGACCATGTTGACGATGAAACTACCAAAAAGCAAGGGCGGCGATATTGCAAAGAGAGAGATGGGAGTTTAAAAAATTCAATGTGTGTTCTCCTTCATGCATCGTAATTTAATCAATTAAAAAAAGGTGTCCAGTCAGTGCACTGATGTCTAACCAAGCCAAACTATTTGTGTAACTTGCAGTTCTTCTATGAATACATTTGACCAAGGAATGACCATTTGTGTTTTTGTATGTGTGGAATGTATTCATAGTCAATATCCATGCAATACTTAGTGGTGACCGTGAAGTCCTCAAATTTAATTAAATTATAATAATAATGAATATAGTAATAACAATACAACAAGCGTATGATAAGAACGCGTACAAGGCATTAATCGAAATCAAATTAGAGAGATAGGTTCGATAGATTGTAATTAGTCAAGTTCAATCGATAACTTGGGTATTTTACCTTAAGTACTCTATATTACCATTGTCTTAAATAAATAATTGTGCTGCTCTGTGTTTAAATACAAAACAATAGAATGTAGTTTGTGATTTGTGAAGAGTGCAATTAGCTGATTATTGATCAATAAAAAACATCTTGAAAAACAGAGTACTGGATCTGTGCACAAAAACGTTGATACTAGCTCAACACACTTTTTGCAAGCCAGAGGAGCGAAGTTCACGGGTTGCAATTAAAAAATGGAGATTGCCAATAAACCTACATTCACTACAAAATCTTTATCGCCTGAAAATAGAAGCTGACAGTGAAACAAAACGAGCCTGCTGGGTTTTTGCATGGAAAACAACAAACAACTAGTGTGAAAGTAAAATTAGTGTTTCCAGGATTTTTTTTAGCACAGGTATGTTTATTATTAAAATTCAAAAATAAGGATATGTAGCTAACTAATTATGAATATTTATAGAAAGGTGAATTGGGTGGAGTGAAAGCGCCGTATTACTCGCTTTACAATCTTATTATTTTGAAAGCATAATATATAAGAAAGTTTAGAAAGTCTCACTTTCCCCCAATTGTTTCAGTAGTATCCTCACTAATGTAAATTCATTCGTGAATTCATTCATACTACATACATAGGTAGTTCGTTTAATACACTGATTTTTCTATTTCTACATGTTTAGTGTTTACTGGTTGAGTAAATACATAAAAAATTTATACTGCATTTTCACCATAATGTAACTGTAACACAGCACATTTACAATATGTATGTAATGCCGAAGTAGGCAATGTGAAATGCAAAAATAAATCTTTAGAACTATGTCGTGAACCCCAAATACATAATATAAATATAAGTTAGTTTTTTAAACATCCAAGTTGCACTCATTAATAGTCGTAAGTACTCATGAATATTCAGAAATTATTATGAAATCCTAGGTAGTTTGTAGTATTAAATTTTATAAATATATTTTTTATTACTTGAAAGCCCGTATTACTTCTCATTACTAGTTTACTAATTGTAAAAACGCTAATTACCTATCAAAGTACACACGCTTTCTTCCAGCAAATTGATTCTTATGTGGTGTCAATACCATAGACATAACCTTAATAACCTTGCTTGCTTAATAAGAATGGGAGTGAATTAAAACATTCAGAATTGTCAGAAATTAGAAAAGCTCCTAGACTCATCAGAAAGATATCTATCAGTTAACTCATGATAATATATGCTTATGTCGTAGATTGTATAAATACTGGAGCAAAGATGCATCTAATCCTTGGGCGAGCTTTTAATTTAGCTACAGGTATACTCACCTAAAATACTAAGATTATACTGTTAATTAAGTGTAAGCAAGCTGTTGTTTTTGTTTTATTGCTAGTCTTTTACCATTTTAAGAGTATAGAGATCCATACAAGTCGTTGTTGTCGACGCTTACCTAAATTTAAAATTAAAATTTGCACCTTGAGCTCTGTGTGCAGGGGATCGTGTGGATTTAATGTCCAAATTAAAAAGTGCAGACTTTTGTGGAAGAATGCATGCGAAAATTTGCTTTGCAAAAAAAATGTCGAAACTGATGAGATGATGTTGCTTGAATTTGATGAATTGATAGCACACGTGCATATTTACGTTAGGTATGGCATTTTTTGCAAGGTGAGATTAAGAGATGAAGGATGAATGCATACATCAAGATTCCATGTTCTTCTAAAAAAACGCATCCATGCATTTATCATTTTTTTAAGCTTTTTTTTGCTCTGAGTAAAATGGAATGCACATAGAAACCATATTTGTGCTATTTCGTTCTTCATAATAACCTTTAAAATTGTACTAAATTTTTTTATTATGAATGAATAAAAATATTGCTTTTATTTTTCCAGCTAAGCTTTTGTAACAATACTGGAATAAGTGAGTGGAACACGTCGTCCAGACATTATCTTGCTTACTAAAATGCAGAGGAGATGTTAACACACCAAGAGTGATTCAGTCTAAGTTAAAAAATATTCCCACTTGACATCTATTTCTATCCAACAGCCTACTCACGTGCAACTGTGTTCATAGAATCTTCCCTTGCTTTTTAAATACTGTATTCGTTACAAAACTGTTATAAAACCGCTACCGGTTCTATAGTCTAATTTCAAGAGAAACTGAGGTTCTTCAACTGTAACTGTAACGGCGATTGGAATGGATGATCAAAAAGAGAATCCAGCTGATACAACGGTGTTCGTACAAGACCCTGCAGCACTCAACAGGGCTAGGCGTGCCAGTGTTGTGGCGAATTCCAGAAAGGCTAGTTTCTTCATTGGAGACGCGGAAGGAAACAAATTGCCTGTGAAAGTGAGTAAAATTGAGAGATGTATAATTAGGAAATTGGACAATTAAAAAAAATCATGGAGATGTAAAAAGTAACGATAAAAAATGTGTTTAAATGTTAGATAGTTGGGCCAGACGAACAGGAAATTACTCCAGATGAAATTGTCATCCCGCCGGATGGAGGCTACGGCTATGTACTAAAAAAACTCGATTAAATTTAAATTATTAATTTCTGAAAAAGTAAAAATATAAATATTCTTAGCTTATTATCTGTACTTTACTTTATCAATTATGTTTCCTCCAGGTTATCGTATTTGCTGCCTTCATGTCGAACGTGATAGTTGACGGGATCGTGTTTTCCTTTGGAAGCATCAAAGATAGCATATACCAAGCCAGTGTCAAGGATGGAGCCCCATTGGAACAAGCAACGCTGGCCTGGGTGGGCAGTCTCCTCACCGGCTTTTATCTTCTTACAGGCCCATTCGTCTCCGCAATTGCCAACAGATTCGGCTTCCGAACTGTCGCTGTCCTTGGCAGTTTAATCGCCTCAGCAGCATTCGCCATGTCCTGGTATCTGAATCAAGACGGGCCAAAAATTGGATACTTGATAGTATTTTACGGAGTCATCGGTGGGATTGGATTTAGCTGCATTTATGTCCCTGCCGTCATCGCAGTCGGATTCTACTTTGAGAAGAAGCGAGCCCTTGCCACAGGAATCGCCATTTGCGGCTCTGGAATTGGGAACTTTGTCTTCCCGCCGTTTATATCCTTCATGGCTAATCATAGATTGATAGGATGGGACAAAGCCATTCTCATTTTGGGACTTATCGTGCTCCTTTGTGGTGTCCTGGGACTGCTATATCGACCGCTGAAGCCCCAAAAGGCCCGTAAAATGAGTTTAATGACGCCAGTCGACTCTCCAGACGGGACACCTCTTCTTATGAGAATCAAGCGTGCTCGAGATATCATGAGAAAATGGGACTCGGTCAACAGCTTCACCTCTAACCGAGACTCCTTCAATGACATTCAGAAAGCAGGTGGAGGTGGAGATGATGCTCGCGCAAGGTCCGAGGCTCTATACAACCGAGCGAGAAAGTCATCGATCGCCTCCTTGAAAGGGACCAGTTCTCCAGTTGCCATTCCATCGGATGCAAGTATGCAAAGAAAGCGACTCTCTGTCCCTTCCATGCTTCCCATAAGTGCAGGCGAAAGCCCAAATTTCCCTCAGGCAGCTGGAATCCTTGTAAATGCGCCTGCGAAAGCGGCCGCACTAAGAGCCAAAAGTTTTGTGGGACTGCCAGACCTTCATGAGATTGAGGAAGAGCATGGATCGGAGGAGGCTGGCAGCAGGGAAAATAGTGTTATTCCTGAGGAACGCCAGCAAAGGGAACATCAAATGTCTGCGGATTCCTATGAGAATATGCTGAACAGTAAGGACAACAACAATGAAAATTCTAGTTTGCTCAATACAAGGAACGGGTCTATTGTCACTTGCCGAATAGGGAATTCAATGCTGATGGTTGATGAAATGACAAACTCAAAAATTATTAGAGTTGCTAGCAGGGTGACGCTCAACAAGCCGTTGTACCGAGACGACATATTTTATAGTGGAAGTCTGTTAAGGATTCCAGACTATGCGAATAATGTAAAAACACCTTTAAAAAAGTAGTTTTTATACCTGGTTGATTACACGATATCAAGAAAACTCATTTATTAATATTATTTGTATGTGTATAGCCAATGACCAGTATGGAATGGACAGCTGCCGTTACAAGTGCGCCAGAAGAAGAAGTACCTGTTGTAATAGATGGCAAAGGAGAAGGACCGGAGAAATCTAAATCTTGCTTTGGTTCTTGTGAGGTGGTCAAAAAAATGCTGGACTTTTCTCTACTACTCTCTCCTACTTTTATAGTATTTGCAATCAGTGGAATGTTCACAATGCTCGGCTTATTCGTAAGTGTTGTTTTGGAAATTATGAAGTAGTTTTTAGTTCGATTCTAAGGATTGTAGAAACTGATTTAAGAACATCACCCTATAATAATTTTGCAGGTGCCATTCGTATTTCTTATGGACCAAGCCTCCTACGTTTTGCAACGTGACTATGTAAATACAAACAACACGGAAACATTTGCCGAGGAGCAGGCCGAGTTTCAGGGCACACTCACACTGCTCATATCTTTAATTGGAGCAGCGAATACTGTGGGCCGTATTCTCTCTGGGTGGATTGCTGATCGTCCCTTTGTCAATGCCCTAATGCTTAACAATGGCGCAGTGACCCTGATGGGCCTTTCTACAGTTATGGTCCCGTTTCTTAAAACCTACGTTCAATTCGTTGGCTACTCTTGCATCTTTGGGATTTCTATGGGTAAAAACATTCAATGCTGTAGTAGCTTTTAGAAGCCTTCTTTGCAATTCATGCAGTAATATTTTTTCTCTCTTTTTTCTTCGAATCCAGCTTGTTTTGCGTCATTAAGATCAATTTTGGTTGTCGAGCTCCTCGGATTGGCCAAGTTGACGAATGCTTTCGGACTCCTGCTCCTCTTTCAGGGGATAGCGTCAATGGTGGCTACTCCATTGGCTGGAATGATTGCAGCAGCAAGTGGTGGTCAAGGGAATTTTGAGATGGCGTTTTTTGCCGCTGGAGGCTTCATCCTGTTCTCTGCAGTCATGTGTTTTCCTCTCAATAGGATAAGTAATTGGGAGAAAAGTAAAGGGAAGACGGACGAGCCAAAGTAGAGCGATTTTTTATTATTTTAAGATTTACACACGTGTATTTAAAAGCTCATTTATTAAGTAGTTAGATCATAAATAAATACTTAGAAAAAAAGTGTTGTTTATAAATTAGTAACGAAATGGATGTCAACAAGTTCTCTCTAGTTGAATTTCTCAACGCACGCATAGAAGAGTAGTCAAATAGATATTCGTTATTCCTAGCCAAAAATAGCCAATCTAATTTATTAATAGACGTACGCATTAGTTTGGTTAGTATGTAGCGTTAAAGAACATATATTTTCAATGTATCTTAATTTCATTACATTTTTGTTAAATTATTGTACAGTGTTGTCGTAAATTAAATAACGATATTTAACGAAAAGTATTACATTAAAAAAACGAATGAATCAAAAGCATATCATGTCAAGTTCGACAGTGATTTTGGGGGGAAAGTGAAGTGGAAATGAAGGACGTACGCTGAGAATGTGTCACATAGATAACTTTAAAATTACCAAATAAATAACCAGTGAAAAATTGACTATTGACTAGTACTTATGACGTGTATAATTAAATTGTTCTGATTTAAAAGTCTATCGTAAACCATGTTCCTATATACATACTCCATATGACATAAAACAGAGATTATTTGAATAATAAAATGTAATTTTGTTGATTGCTCTTGTACATTCGTTCTTTAGTTTCAAGAAGAAAGAAAACGTGTATTTAACCGATAAATTCCTGCGTAATTAAAGCTTAAATGTGTAAAGATTAGATTAGACTAATTACTGTAATTACTTAAAGTAATTAAAAATGCATCTGGGACGGCAGCACAACAATGGGTGCTTCAAACATCTCTGAAAGTATGCGTTTATCTTCTTGTCCCTCAAAATTAACGAGAACATTTTTCCCTGGGAATTCCTTCATGAAAATTTCTCTTATAAAAAATAGGTCGCTGTATTTGCTAAATAAGCCACTCTTTCTGAACTGTGTCCTGTCAGAGTTGTCATTGTTGGCAACACGCCACACGAAAGTATTCACTGAGGAAAATAATGGCTGACATAGTTCCTTCTCTAGAGTTTCTCTGAATTTATTCATTGTTAGCAATCTTGAAGAACCAGAATTCGAAAAGGCTCTCACAATCCTATCAAATGACAATGAGCAACCGGTGGTCAAATTGTTGAGTTTGGAGGTATTTAAAAATGTTTGAATTTCCGGGGAGCCCTTTATATCAGTCTCGTCATATACCAATGTTTTTAAAGTCATTTGTGAAATTATGGGGGAATGGTAGACAAGGTTTTTCATGTGCTTTTCAAGTTCCTGCCAAGAATCTGCAATTCCGGATGGAAATTTCAAAATAACATTTAAGTGTGACGTGCTGCCAGAAGTGATTGAAGTTTTGTTATTACAAGTAGTGGTCTTGTCTTCCAAATCCTGTTGAAACCTGGCTAACGTTCTCCAAGTTTCTACAAGCAAGCAATTGAATTTTTAACGAATTTTCATGTGAAACGGAATGTACTAAAACGCCAACTTGAAACGCGAGTCGAAGAAATGCTTAATTTGGCAATGAATATTTCTACTATTTTTGTGTAAACAACTTACTTTCATTTACCATCATGGTGTGATAATGACTTCTCCAATTAGTCAAATTGCTCATTGTCTCACAAATGTTGGCATGCACCTCGTCAATCTGCAAGGAAGGAATGATAAACGGAAACCTTTCCAAATCCTTCTTTCCCAATGTCGTTGTCTCATTTGTAAAGTTTTTGTTAGATCGGCTGATGATTATATCATATCTTCTGAGTGTAGCCCATCTCGAAGCGACAGTGGCGAACATATTTAAAGATTTGTTGTATGTTTTCTTAAGAAACAACTTGGAAATGCTATTGTAATGAGCAGTGGCGGACATAATGTGATTAAGTGTGCTCCACTCACCACTTGAGAAGTACGGATAAAGCACATTTGACTTAGGTTTCTTATCATCGATAATTTTTATAAGCAGAGTCACTGTTAAATTCTGCGCAAACTGGTGATTAGCATTTGATTTGTTTTTTAAATGAGAGTCAAACTGTTCCATGAACATCGGGAAATCATTAAACGAATTGAATTCCACACACAAAGCAACAAAGCCTGCGGATGAAATTTGTCTTTTTACGAAAGAAGCATCCGCTTGCATTTGTTTCTCACCATAAATAACGCCTACAGGAATGGTTTTGTTTCCAAAGCGGAGTTTTAGGAAATTCTTCACATAGCTTGGAAACGAAACATCTGTGGCATATTTGCTGCCAACGTAGAAATTATTGTCATCATACTCATTTGATAGAAAATCTAAAGTGATTGCCGTCACATGGTTTCCCATTATTTCTCGGTCATTTAAACTTAGGTTGGATTTTAGGTCGTAATACATGTCGCCCAATCTTTTCCCATGAAAATGGCCGCTTGTTTGGTTAACGTAACGTAACGACAACATAATTTGTGGATTGCTTCCTTCCGGTTTTAGCTTATGGAGTAATTCAATAATTGGAATAATTTTTCCAATGTCGCTTATCAAATTATCTGTGGAGAAAAAATATTTTATTAAACTGTCGATGGGGCAATGCAAGACGTAAATATATAATATACTGCAGTAAATTTACCTGTCTCGTAGAAGATGTGTGTGGAAGATTGTAGTGCCGTTTTCAAATGATAGCTACTTTTACCTCCGACCAACGCTTTATTGATTAGTCCCGTCAAATTGTGGTAAAACTGATCTTTGTAATGAAATTTATTCGAAATTATTTCGGAATTTTCTTCCCCATATGCCACTTTGCTGGAAAACAGTGGAAGAAATACAATTAGGAGATGACATGCCGTCTTGATAAGACCCATTGCTAAAATTGACGAACGAAATTAATTTCAAAGTAAAATATAGATATCTGGTCTAGATTATTCGAGCACTGCCGTCACACTGATAGAAAATGTCTTAAGGAATCCTCGCTTTTATCTACTTTGGCCAGTATTTTAAAGATTGTGGTTATGCAATCATTAAAAATAGGATGTTCTGACTCACTGGATAAGTAGATAACCATCGCTCCTTATACAAATCAGTTGGTCATTAATTCTTTTTAGGGAACACCTGAACGATCTTCTCAACATTGTTTCACCAACCAGCTCTAATTTTTCATTGTATATACGAGAAGTAAATCAGTATAATGAGGAAAAGTTATGTTTTAGTTATGCAGGAAAGACAAAAGAGAGGAAAACCGCTGCAATTGTCATCGTTAGGGAAGGATGTAACCGTAGGAAAGATGGGGAGAAATCAATATCTTCTTAATTTTTGCGTGTGTAAAAGCTAGAAAGTGCAAATATTCAATTGCATTAAAGTAAATGTAAACTAGTTAGCATTATGAGACACAAATCCCGCAATGTGCTGTCCGGTAGCATTCTTAAGTAAAGATTTATCGTAGTAAAAATTTAAAAGGATTTCTGCGGCTAGAACACGTGATTATAACACGCTTAAGTCTCAGTGGAATAAAAAATTGGAAACTTAAATAAACTTTCATTTAATTTCATCCTCCCAACTTATCATTAATTCCATACAGAAAGTGATAAAGTCAACTGAAACTATAAGCGGAAAAGAAATTGGATTCTTTTCCTTTTGATACGCGATACTTTTCTGGACAAAATTAACTCAAGTATGTACATCAGCAATAGATGCTCAAATGTTAAAAGTTAGTTATTACAGTAGTGGCCAAAAAATATTTTTATTACCGGATGTATGTATATTGTCCTTGTCCAAGCTGAGTAAATCTACTTTATAAAAGTTATTTACAGTTTGTACAAGAGACAGTTAGTTACTTGCACATACACACATAAAGCGTAAATGACTAAAAACAAAGTAAGCTCAGTACAAACTTTGTTTGTTGTACATATACATATATTAAACTTGTCGAATAGCATTAAAAATTCTCTGTAAGAATCAAAATCATGCTTTGGGAATGTAATAAGTACAAGAATAATTATTGTTAAGATGCAATGCTTTATGATTTTGAACATTTTTGATCTACGCCACGCATGCATCTGTGACGGGGAGACAACATGCCCGCTAAAATCCATTTAGGCATGTTTCTGTGTCTCAAAATTAATGAGAATAATTTTTCCAGGAAATTCCTTGATGAACATTTCTCTTGTCAAAAATAAGTAGCCATATCTACTAAATAAGCCACTTTTTCGAACTGCTGGTCACTTTCATCATTAAGTTGCCATACAAAAATATTGAGCGATTGAAACGTTGGCCGGCAGAGTTCCTTTTCCAGCGATTCTCTGAATGTCAGCGATCCATAACTATAGTATTTATATTTACTCCACATAAACGATTCTATCCTGTCGAATGATAGAGAGCAACCGATGGTGAAATTGCTTTCTTTGACTGCATTTAAAAACCCTTGAATTTCCGTAGAGCGTTGTATATCTTGTTCGGTAAATGCAAGTGTTTTCAAAGCCATATTTAAAATGTTGGGTGAACTATATCCAAGATTTGTCACATACTTTCCAAGTTTCTGCCAAGATTCTGAAATATCCGATGTAAGGTTGACTATAACATTCAGCAAAGTACGTAGATGTATGTATGTATCTGAGGAAAGGAACCTAATCTGAATAATTTCAGAGTGGCC
>JAQIWO010001068.1:0-11202 GCA_034695405.1 Entomobrya muscorum | reverse complement strand
GAGAAATTGGAGATTGCGCAGTGGCTTTATCGCAAGCACCTTCATCTGTCCCCCGTTTGGGACACGCTCTCTCATCTTCAAATATTCACTTTTGAGTGCGTCAACGGCGAGCTGAAGGCAACTTGCCATCGACAGACGGTTAATTTATGGTGGGAGAGGAGACAGCAGATGATAACAAGAAGTGAGGAGAATGGGATGGCACTTCTGGACGGCGAGTTTTTGAAAAGCTGCGTGAGTTGCGGGGACAGGTGTGATTGGGAGACTTCCATCATCCAGCGCCAGAAGCTGATTCGTGAGCGGATGATGAAAGAAGAAGAACCGAGGATTCAGATTTCACAACGCAGACTGATGAAGACCAATAACCCCAGCCTGGGGAAAAAATTAGAGCCAACTGCTGACTCCTCCATCTTGGCTATGATTAGATTCAAGATGAAAACGAAGGCATCGCCATCCCAATTTATCGCTTGTGCACTTTGTGGAAAGTTTTTTCATTGTAAGAGAGTCCTGAAGTGTCACATGTATCGGGTCCATTCTGAACGCCATGTATCACTACGTGAGCGTTTGAAAAGGAAATTTAAAAAAAGTACTCGTGTATCATCGCTCCGTGACGGACTACCACCACCGGACAAGCGGGCTCCCGCAGTCCTGGCAGCTGGGGCTGAATCAGTCCCTCTGGAACCAGCGACCTCTGAGCAAGTTCGCCCGGAAGATGCGTCCGACTCCAAATTTACAGTCAGACCAGGCAATGAATCTTGATGAAGAAAATGAACGTTTGTGACCAGTGAGGTATATGGTGCTCAAGAGAGGACAAGACTTGAAGCATATGTTGGAAAAGTACAACGTTGGCTCCACCAAATGAAATTCCGACCGATTCCTTACCTTTCTTTTCATGTGTGTGTGTGATTAATTTAACAGAGTGCCATTACAAAGGTAGCTAGTTGCTTAGTTAAGTTATTTATAGTTGTAGTTTTCAATTTAATTCTTGGCAGTTGCATCATATCATTCATGTATTATATTCCAATTTCCATTTCAAGTATATTAATCGAAAGTAAATATTTGAGATCGTAAAGATTAATCAATTTTCTTCTAAAGCCAGTTCTATATTCAACATTGCATTTCGATGAGTGCAATATTTTTAAAGTCATGAAGTCATGAATTTGCGTTTTATGGAGATGAAGGTTTTGTAACGTAATTAGCTCAAATGATTAGTACTGTCCTAAATAAATTAAACTTAACTTTTATTATATATATACCTGTTTAAATTAAAAGCTACATAAATACATGATTAGGATTATTTACAAAATGAATAGATATATTAGTAGTAGTAGATATAACAGTAGCTTGTACTGCTGTGACTTGCACAATGTGATGATGATGATGCTTTCATTTTTATTATATAAAAACCGATCTGTATTTGCTATTGTCGCTTAGATGTGGTTCTAATCATTAGCAGCTAATCAACCGTGCAATTTAATAAAACTTTGCAACATCCAGCTAGTGCACATACATTTTTATCGAAACAGTTATATATCAGAAGTATTCTCCACGTCGAAAATGAGCACCGATCACAGAGTGACAGGCTCGGTGATGAAAATGATTCCCTGCTTTTGTAATCTTCCGTCAGCATTTCCTCTCTAATGAATACAATTCCTCCAATTCCAAATATCTACCCAAGACGACTCACGCTCAGAAACTCTGCACTCATGAAATTGACCTTTTCCAAAAGCTCCAGTCCACCAGTCAACGATTCCAAGTAGATAGAACAGCAGCATTCCTTTTCGAAATTATTCATGATTGTCGTACGTAAAACAAATGATACGAATTTGAATTAGAACAAATACTGGTCAAATATTGATGAATCATCATCCGCCTCCTTCTGCTTTCTCCCCCGGCACTTCTGAGTCTTTATTCCATCATCAGCTTTCAATGACAACGGATCCTTTCCCATGCTATCCTTCGAACCCCATTTCAGCTTCCTCCTCACGCATCGTCCATTTTCTTTACCCCAGAAATATTGTCGGCACCGCTTCCTCAGTAAGCTTCCACTTCTCCAGTGGAATGGTCACCAGATCCTCACTATCCTTGAACTTTGACTCCCAGATTCATTCTTGATCAAGTAATTCTCCTCATAGTGGAGGTCGCAGACAGAATAATGTTGATATTGATATTGATATTGATTTATTAATGTCTCACTCAGTTTCAACATAGCTGATTTCCAACCGACAGACATGACAAATGTGAATATAAGTATACATTATAGTAAATATATAGTTAACATTCAACATCTTTATATAATTCCACAATAATTAAACATCATACATACTAAACCGAATCGTGAACTGCAATAATTAATAACAACAACTATTAATAAAATATAAACATTTCTGACCTGTGTTCTAACAAGTATTTCAATACTAAATCATCAAAATTAAAAGTTTCGTTTTCCACAATACACAATTTACGATTACTCCACAAACCATTCCACTCATTTATACTGTTCCACCTCACCGAATTTTTGTACAAACTAGAATTGTGCATGGTTGTCTCCAACTTTGGTCTATCTTGAGTTGCGGTTACTGAGAGTGTGTACCAAGACCGAAATAGTTCATTAACTCGAAATTTAAACGTAAACTTGCACAACATTAATCTCCTCCTTTCTAATATCGATAAGAGGTTTACTTTCTCATACAACGACTGTATATCTGTTTTGTCTTTCCGCTTTCTCCTACCCAAATTCCTATGAAGGACTGGACAAAAATATGTAGACAGAAACCTACCTATCTTATTTTCAAGCTTTGTTATGTCCGTTTCACCCTGCACACACCAAATGATTATTCCGTAATCTACTATTGAGATCACAAAGGATGAAATGAAGATGTTGATTCTTGGGGTCCAAGGACATCATCACGCCTCTCATCTCTCGTCTTTTCTAACCTCTGGGGAACCACTTTGACCATTGATCTCTTGTGTCGGTTTCGAAACATTTCTGGAAGGAAAGTAGAACAACCAGTAATGCTTGTAATCTATTTTCTTCAGTGTTTGATTATCACAGACGACCAGAAAGCACCTTCCGGCTTGCCTCAGATTATTTCTCATTCTACAACAATTAATTAATTTTAAATAACGTGTTCATGTATCCTCTAAACTTGATTTCCTAATTTGTTTACAGAATTACAATTCAAAAATTCAAAACATTTGATATGAATAATTATAATTGTGGGTAGTTTTAATAATTAGTATATCATCACACAACACTACTGTTTAAGTAAAAGCTTTCTTATAATTTACATATAATGACGCAAAATTGGTTTTTTTTTCGAAATCGGTGAGTATAAAAGGAAGGAAGAAAGGAAGAAAGAAAGAAATCCCTTGGAAGAAATTTTCAGTACGCTTTTGAAAGTTGAGAAGAAAGCCTTGCCAACTCCAAACACTCATCAGCCATTAGCAAAATCTCAAAATTTCGGAGCCTTCAGCTTTTGATTGAAGTACGGGCCAGTCGGAAACAATTATTCATACCATGAGGACAATAGACTTTTCCGGTCTTGGATTGGAGGACTGGGAATTAGAGGCCACGCAGATGGCGTTCGACGAATGGCCTGGACTTCCTCCTCTAAGTAGACCCGTTCCGTAGACCCGTGAACCAAACGTTCGAAAGATGGAGGTGGATGGGGAATCCGACAATGATGATGAGTCTCTGTTTTGCTGATGGGCCATGTTTTTGATGTGTTGCTGTCTTGCAGATATGCAGACTGTGAGCTTGGGTGACAAGCAGAGAGACAGAAGAATAACAAGAGCTGAGAGCAAAAGCCTTCACATTTTTCTGGTTTCTTACAATTAGTATTTTTACCAGGATTAATTACTTGTTCTTTGTGGTGTGGTTCTCAATTGTTTGAGAAATTATTATTTGAATTATTATTTGAATTATTTGAATGGCAAGATTCATGGCTCTTTCAAATCGACTGTGAAAAATCACAAACCACTGCAGGAAAAAAAAGACTGCACGACCCGGGAGAAAGCGGATGAACACGAAAGCAGCTTTTTAATGTATGTGTACTTAATGGATGTTGCAAAACATTCCTTTATAAAATTACGCACTAAAAGTTTTACTAGTTATATACTCTGCTAATGATTGGAACTACACTTGAGCGATAATATAAAATATAGATACATTTATAAAAATTGAAAAATAGAAATATTTTGAAGCATTATTATGTGCAAGTCACAACAGTACTAGCTAATGCATCTATTTAAATAGTTTTAATCGTATAATTATGTAGATGTAGCTCTTAATTTAAACAAATATTTAATAAAGCAGTTATAATTTTAATTTATTTACGACGGGAGTACAAAAGTTTTTTCTAATTACTTTACAACTACTTTATCCCAAAAAAACGCACAATTATAATTTGAACAAAAACTACTGCATTCTTTAAAATGCATATCTTGAACATGAATTTTTTTAAAGATTAAACTTTACGGGCTCAAAAATATTTATATTCAAATAATACTCACGAAATGGATATATGAAAAGAATACATTTGAAATGATATAATTAAAAGCAAGTAATTATGAAACACTTACACTAGTACAAATTAATTAGGTAACTAACTATCCCTTTCATGGCACTGTTTATAAAAAATAAAACACAGAAACTCATTAAATGAAAGGGTAATGACTCATTACTAATGAGGAACCAGTCAGAGACAGCGCATTGACTTTCTAACAGATACTTTAAGGTTTTCTCTCTTGAGCACTATGTCTCACCATTCACAAACGTTTATCCTCCTCATCGGAAACATTCTCTGGTGGTCTGACTGTGAATTCAGAGTCGGACACCTCCTCCGGGAGAACTCGCTCAGGGGTCGCTGGTGCCACAGGGACCGACTCAGCCCCAGCTTCCCACATATCTGGCAGGACTGCTGGGACCTGCATGTCCGGGGGTAGTAGAGGCAAAGCTTCAGCGTGTAGTAAACTATTGACCTCGATACACCGCGATGACATACCAGAACATTTTTTCAACTTCTTGATAGGTTCACGTTGATTCCTCGGTCTTAAAACAATGTCTTCACAATGATGCATCTCGGACATGTGACAACGCAAGTTTTGCTCAAACCGAAAATACTTTCCACAAATTAGACAACCGACAGAGGAGAATGGTGTGGCCTTGATCTTTGAGGAGTGAGCAGTTGACTCGGATTTTTTTTCAAGGCTGGCATCATGTCCATTTTCAGTCAGTTTTAGTTTCGCCATCCGTTCATGAATCCGCTTCTGGATGACGGAAGTTTCCCATTCACACCTGTTCCCACAACTCTTGCGGTCTTTAACAAACTCGCTGTCCAGAAGAGACACTTCATTTTTCTCACTTCTCATTATGATCTGTTGCCTCCTCTCCCACCATAAATTAACCGTCTGCCGATGGCAGGCTGCCTTCAGCTCCCCGTGGACACTCTCAAAAGTGATTGTCTCAAGCTGAGAAAGTGTCTCCCAAACGGGTGACAAATGAATATGCTTCCGGTAAATCCACTGCGCAATCTCCCATTTTTTGTCATCCTTCTCCAAACTCCTTTGAGCACCCACATCTCCGTAATTTCCACTGGAGGTGGTGTCCCTAAAGTGCAAATAGCGAAGGTTCGGGAATGCACTTAATAGGGAAGAACAGGAAAGAATGCCCCTCTTATTTCCTTCAATTTCAAGGTACTCCAATGAGGGAACCTTCCTGCAGGAATTAACATGGACAGCGCTTCTTGTTTCGTCGATGAAGATCTTTAAATGGGCCAGACGCCCAAACGTAGCAAGAAATTCTAAAAGCTTGCTTCCGTCAACTCTTAATGCACAAAAACTATAGTCCAAAGATATTTTCGTGCAGGCAGTGGATACCCAGGTTGGGGGCCTCAGTTGCTCGAAAATATCTTCGTTTTTGATGCCCTTCACGAGCACCTCTTGAAGATTCATCTCCCATTGTTTATAGTCCAAATCAGTGCCCACATTGAAGGACAACCTTTTCAGGCTGGTAGAGTACTTGGTGAGAATATGCTTGTGCATATTTGTCGGTATCCCTTCCACGTCGAGTGAATGAAGTAATCCGAGTGGTGGAAGTGGGTGAGAATCCATTGTTGGCTGCAGAGAAAGGCTATTCTTGGCGCTCATGTGCATTTTCTCCAGATGACTGCGTATTTCCAGAGATCGGAGATTTGGGAGGAATTCAAGGCACTCACGGAGGATCCTGTATAATCCATGACAGTCAATGTGTAAATTGTATGAAATAATTTTGAAATGCCAAATGTGAAAGCCATGCGATTTTAAAAAGGCATTTGCAGCGGTCCAAAACTCCTTCAAATTATTCTTGTCCCATGAGTTGCTAATGCAAAGTGAAATTGCTCTTCCGATGGGCGCTGCACTTGGACATGTGGAAAACTTGTGGGAGTTCCTAGGAGTAAACTGAATGTGGTCCAAACGCCACCGTTTTAATGATGAGTGAACTGTTGCTCGAGAAGAGATCGATTTTTCAATGTGATGATCCTTGTTGAAAGGCCGACGGTCGGGGTGCTCATTTTCGAGCAAGTTGTCGATATTATTCCTCCACTTTCTGCACACCTGACGACATTTGAGAATGGTCGCTTTCTCAGTAATGTGGGGAAGAAGAAAAGGAAGCACTTGCTCAAATAGCCACTGAGATTTGGTTTGACCAAGAATAGCGTCCAGCTGGGAACTCGTGCGGCAGAAGTTGAGTCGGTCTTGGATACTTACTTGTCCAAAAATCATTTCCCAGATCTAAACCAAAAAGTAAATATGTGTAATTTATGTATAATTAAAAACGTTGCCCATTTTTGAATACAATGTAAGTATGCCAAATTGGGGTAGGGTACTTGCCTCCTCAGGTACTCTGAAGATGGGTTCGAGAACCTCTTGAACTTCAGGTGGCTCAGGAAACACCGCCATTTGACGAGCAACAGATGAACCTTCTTCCTCGCTCAGTTCGTCGCTCAGTTCTTCATTCACCGAGTCTTCTATCTTTAATTATTTAAATTTTTAACGCTGTCTATTTCGAATACAATGTAAATAGCAAAATTGGGGTAGGACATTTACCTCTTTAGGTAGTTTGCTGAAGGTGGGATCGAGAACCTCATTCATCTTAAAATTGAAAGTCCGTTCGTTACGTTGAAACTCAAATGTCTAAGCAAAGTAATAATCAAACGTTTTTTTAAATATGCTTTTTTGCTGTCTAATTTTTGCTGACAACTAATAATCCAATTAGCAATTTTGAGTAGTAAAATTGGCAAAGTTCTAGCTTTACAATTTTCGATACCAAAAACAAAACAAACAACAAACCAGACGAAAACAACTGAATAAGGTTGAATGAACGCATGAGACTGAATATAGACCATATGAATACTGTAATTAAATTAAAAGTCCGTACCTGTCATCTGTAGCCTTTTAAAAAGGGTGAGGAAGTGAAAAGAACTTTACATTATAAACTTGAAAAAGTTATAGTCAATTAAATTAACTTTTTGAATTACTACAATAACTAACTACTAGGCAAATAAACAAAAAAGCAACGTCCTTCAGAATAAAACTCAGCTGAAGAATTTTCTCCCAAAAAGGTAAACAAACAATGTTGTGATGTGATGTATCAATATCAATGCATGGAATCATACACACAAGACAGAACAAAACGCAAGAAGGGGCTGTTCCTTAATGACGTTGAGTACTACCACATTCTAAAATAGATATATTTTGACCCTTTAATTTATATTTTGGTTTTCTTAAGTTACGTAAAATAAAAACATTTGGGGGAGAATGATTACAGCAATAAGATACACGTCGGGATACATGAATGACCCCAAACAATGCTGAAGGTGGTGTGGTGTGGTATCTGAATTTCACTAACAATCACAATCTCAGAATCTGTCCGACTTGAGCCAAACTGCCTTGCTCAGCACTTCGAGAATTTGGACTTGTGAGTGGATAATGTACCTGATGCCAGAGCTTCCTTTCTTCGATAAAATATGTGCATTAAACAGTATAAGTTTTGTGACAGTAAGATTACTTGTAATTGTTTGTATGAATGATGTAAATATGCAAACAAAAATCAGAAAGACTTGCAGTTTATCAAAAGAATTTATTTATTTTCGTGCCTCTAAGCATATGGTAGAAAACCGAGTACTAAACGGGCTCAAAATATTTATATTCGATTAATACTCACTAAATAGAAATAGGAAAATGCAAGATTTTAAATGATCTAATTAAAAGCAAGTAATTATGAGCAATTACACAAGCAAGATCATTAGGTAACTAACTAGGTTTTTAATGGCACTCTTTGTACAATTAAATGCACAAGCTCATTAAAGTAAAGGGTTATGATGAGGAATCAGTCGGGTCAGAGACAGCGCAGTAATTTTTTAAAAGATACTTACAGCTTTTCTTTCTTGAGCACGTCGAACTAGTGGCCACGCAGTAATTTTGTATAAGGAAACAACTGTCTACAAATTTTACAAGTGCAAGAGGACGATGATGGGGCCTTCAAGGATCTCCTGGAGGAACGGGCAGTTGACTTTAATTGTTTTTCAAGGCGATGGATATTTATCCTGAGCATACGTGTTGGATTTTGAAGCCTAAGTTCTTCTTGTTTCGTCCTCTGTTCAGTGTTCACGAATTAGCTTCTGGTGCTGGATGAAAGAAGTCTCTAATCCACACCTGTCTTCACAACTCTTGTAGGCTTTCGGAAGCTGGCGGTCCAGAAGGAACTCTTCATTCTCCTTACATCTCATTAGTTTCTGTCTGTTACTTTATTAGTTTTTTTGGTTATGCATCGATTCATGGGAGAGGATACGGGGGTCTCAAACTTTATTTCGCGTTAAGCTCCCTTTGGCAAGCCCTCACAACTAGGTGCCTAACTCTCACATAATAGAAATTATTGTAAGTTATGAATGCGAAAATCTTCCAGAAGGGTTACTGTGTTTCCAGAATGTATAACTGACTTTGTTGATCATACTATCATATCATACCAGGGTATGCAAAATCTGTTTCTTTCAAAAGCATTTCAAGAACAACAAATTGCGATTTATTGTACTGACTCGCGTCAGACAAGGAAGCCCTCAGTACTTTTTGCAAAACAGTTGCGAAAGCCCTATCATATGCCAGAAAATTGAATTTCTAATGAGCCATGTACTATGTAAAAATATCGGTCGACCTATTTCAAAAACCAATTTGAGGTCCCTTTTACCAGGTTAACTGTCACTGCAACAGGCAATCGTTGATTTTTGTTTCAGATACTTCTTTCTATAGCTCAATACTATATAAATATTTTGTTAACAATAGCATTTGCTTTCCCTTCTTTAAAAAATGTAATCTGGTTTGCAAAATTTAATTACACGTAGGAAACTATCATACATTACGTACACGTAACGTATGATACGTACATTTGTGGAAAGATTTTGTTTATCGCCTGCCACACCGTCATGTACAAGCTAAAATAAACAGTAGGATCTCACACCGATAGATTTAAAGATGATCTAACAGATCATTAAAAAGTTTTTTCGAAATTCGTTATGCCTCTATAGCACAATTTACTCTTTGTGAGTACGCCTATTTATTATCTTTGCTTTAGCTCTTCAATTTTGAGATTACTGAGGAACAACAACAACCTTTTTGGAACATGCATTTCCTCAACAAAAAGAATAATTTATTGTTAGTTTTTAAAGTAAAAGAGGTCAGCCGAGAAATTTTACAATAGTTAAAGATTTGAATTGTCTTCATTTGACTAATGAACATTCGCTAGTATCTCAGCCCACAGAAAATTCCCTCGTAATTTTCCTTCCAAAGTCATTTTCTAATTAAGTTTGTTACCACTCACCATCAGCAACGTGCATGCTCAAATATCTATTGAGAAATAAAATAATTTAACTTTAAACTGTTGTGCTTTTTTGTGCTCTGTCCCAGTATTACAAACAACTCAGTCAAAATTGAATATGAACATTAAATACAGTTTAAGTCAACAATTTGCTCATTTTCTCAGCTTTTTACAACCATAATTTATATATTTCTTATCCCTTATCGCCAGCAAATTGATCGCTTATATTGTGAATAACACTTACATTTTTAATTTTGTGATTGTAAAGTAAGATAATATGTAACATGTACACAAATATATATAGGAACACATCATAGTGCTGGAATAAAACATATTGGCAAAAATAAATATTCTTGAAGGTATCAAGATTAACTTGAACTCAAACCGAACGTCGCTGTTTTAGACTTCAGCCACCTGTGTAAAAAAGCCCGACTTAAGCCCGAACCCGTGATGACCCAACTTGATAAAATGGAATTCATTTTAATTTGCTGCCTAGGTGCCTAAAACTGGAATCAGTTGAAGACTCAACCCGCAGCATTCAAATTATTCAAACGACGACAAATCTTTAGGAACAGGTAATTATCGTTTAATAAAGTCTCCAATATTTATTTAGTTCCGTAGGTACTTAACAAAATCGCAGAAGATCACAGGACAGCGAGTAAATGCCTGTGGGTCTGTGCGTGTGCACGATATCTCCACTACGCTTTATCCGATTTTTACGAAACTTAGTATGAAGGTTCATACGGTCATGAGATGGAAACATATTGATCCGCTCAATTAGAGAAGTTTGACAGTTAACAGCCATAACATGTTAAATTTTAATACGCGTTATATAGAGCATGTGATATATCAATCGAAAGAGTTTATAACACTGATCATTTAACATTAACAATTTAAAATATTTTCTATAGTTTTAAACAAGTAATTTAAGTTTTAATACGTAAAATTTAAAAATAATATTTTTAATTGTTTTATCTTTATATCATTTGAATAAGAAACACGCCAGCAAACACGTCTTGTATAAGCTAACGGGTTTAGCGGTTTTATTATTTTATTTCTGATCGACAGGTATATATTGTACATATAACCTAATATATAAAATGTGAAGTCTTAGCATTTTCACAAACTCTATTTTAACGGCTTTAATTAAGAATATTGTTGATTCACCTGATTTGTACTTTTAGGTGTATTAATTTGAAAGTGAGGTTGTTTGTTTCAAGTTATAAAAGATAAAATGGCTTGAATTTGGGTGAATTAAGTAATGCGAAATTTAAGCACTTGGTGTTCCATGAGCTAATACAAATGTAACTTTGAAATTATATTTATATCATAAGGAATCTATTGTTATTGTT
>JAQIWO010001067.1:0-11202 GCA_034695405.1 Entomobrya muscorum | reverse complement strand
CAGTCTGTAGTATCTCATGGCATGCTGGTGCAGAGTGCAAAGATCCACAAAACTTGGAGAGTCTTGCAGAATTGGCTTCTCCATTCGAAAAATCACATCCAAAATCTGAGGCTGCTCATACAGGTAAAAAAAGGAGCTGAAAATTCACTCCTTTTTTCTCCCGTATTCACACAGAGTTTGAAACCTTTTCACCAGAAAAAAATAAAATAAAAATAGGTGGGGATATTATGATTTCAAAGTTTCTCGTTCTCAATGCTAAAAATAATTTTCTGGTTTTTATACAGTCATATTTTCATATTGCCTTTCATACAGCATTAAATATTCGTACGTAAATATAGTCGCCTCTCACTTCACTCACACTTGTTATCTCATAGTTATTTAACAATTATTACAAAGTAATATTCACTCTCATGAATTTTTAGAATCTTCAGCTATTACGCAAGTGTATTATTAGACGGGATATATATATCGGGAGCTATTTTAAACTTGGTGCACAGATGGCGGTTATATAATGGTTACCGGATATACAATTTGGCAAACACTACGGAAATAGAGAATACATGGAGACTTTGGAGCCAGTAAACTGGGAAGAACGAGGGTATAATAATGCACACAAGGCAAACTGCTGCCGGACTGCCACCAGTGGTAATAATAATAATCACTAGACCACCACCACCACCTCTAGCATCCTTTTCATCTTTTCGTCATCCTCCCCATTTGCAATATTATTACTTTACTTTCTCCCTTGTCAACAACGTTGCTGGCTTTGACTTTCTCTGTGTGTGTGTGTGTGGTGATGAGGAGTTTAAATGCGTGATGGTATGCGGTTTGCCAGTGAGCAGAAAGCACTTTTTGCCCGCGGCTATGTTTTTTATATACTTGGTTTTCTCTTTACGCGGCAGTAAAAGTAGGTTTGGGGTAGTAGATGTAATAATGATGGCGTTGATGGCAGTGTTTGAAAATGATGTGATGTTCAGTCCTTGTTGTCGTCATCATCATCATCAAACTATCGTGGTGTACGTAAGCACGTTTCACCCTTATGATTATTATTATTATGATCACATCGAGTTTGCCTCATTTCACCACGTCATTACATCATTCATGATGATGCTGTTGTTCTTCGGTCCATATAAACAATCGCACACATATTCCTCATCTCATCATCGAAAAAATAGTCTCTTCATCGAATTCCATACAGCTACTGTGATGTCCTGAATTCTAAGCTTCTCCTTCGGGTTTCTAACGGTTAAGCTTACCGATGAGGATTTATCCTTTCTCTCTCCTTCTTTTATATGTTTATATATCCTCCTCTTGTTTATTCAGCTTCCGTTTTCGCATTAGGGATTTTTTTATTCACACTATGCCAGCAAGCAGCTGCAGATCACGACGAAGAATCAGAAACAAGTTAAAGTAACTTGGAAATTTGATCAACCGTCAACTTGTGTAAAAACTTGTGTAGTGCTGGTATAAAAATGTTATATTCTCGAGTTGTTCATCGTTCGTGGTGAAAGTTGCTTTTGTGTTGATCGTGCTTGGTTGACCATTTTGTCATGTTGGATTATTATGATTATAGATATTGTTATTGCATCACCAAAACCACAAGTTTCAGAGAAGTATGAAAGTATATAAAGCCATATTGCATAATGGCAAGCATTTCCTCCACTTCCTTCCCGTATTCCTGCACACTCTCTTGTCAAGAGCAATGCTTCAGTGCGTGATACTCTGCTACTCGGGAGATTCTTCCAATCTGAAATTGAAAAATAAAAGGGATATATGAAATGAATGAAAATGAAGTTGGTCTAAAATGTTACCGTGATGAAAAGCTGAGGGAAAATGTAAAATTATGCTTTTCCTGGTTTGGTGACATTTGTCGTTAGCTTTCTTAGAAGTAAATAAAACCTTTATCGATTATTCTGATCGTCAAGTTTACTTTTACTTTACAAAATATTAGTAAATGACAAACAGAAAATATTTAAAAAAATATGTAAAAGATGTTATGATGCTTTAAGTGATAACTTTATTTTTCATATAATATTTTGTTCGTTTCACTGGGCATATACCATTCATGTTCTATATTTGTTTGCTCTATTTTCATTGTCTCTTCAATGTCACCACGATTCCACAATACATATATTTATACATCTTCCTGTCTAATTTATCCCATTAGTTATCATGTAAACTTTATTATCTTGACTTGTATAAATATATGGCATTATGATGGTCACATGCAAGTTTATCAGTTAAAACTAGAACAAAATAATTTCGATTGCATTGTATGCTGTACTTTTGTGCTATCATGTCTATCACATTTGCAGAGACGAATATCTTTTGTGTTTAGCGGCCTTGTCACATTTCAAAACATGTAGGAGTTAGTTGTGAAAACTATCTAGTCAAGTGCAGCCGAGGAAGAAGTTTTTGTGAAGAAAGAGATAAGAGTTTTAGCAGCAACAAACAAGGAGGACAAGCAATACAAAGACATTTTACAGAATGAAAACTCGTACAATTCGCAACGTATAGGCACGCAGAGTATTCCTAGACGATAATAATATAATAAATGTATGCTTTTGTACACTATTTTTATTTGTAGTAGTAATACTGCCAGGTTTTGTATGCATGCCGAAAAATGTAAACAAGACAGCAGCAGAAAAGCACTTTCCTCTTCTAGCATAAGATTTACAGCTTTCCCGCTTAGTATTTTTTTACTACTTGCTTTCTCCGCTTTCAAAACATTAAAGAAGTGGTTCTGCTGATGGTGGCATTGTTTTTGGGAGCCAAATTTGAAACAGTTCTATACTCTTCCATACTCACTTCTTTGAATAAGAAAATAAAACAACTTCTCAATTTTTTACCACGTCTTATCGCATATTGCATCCTTCTCATCCTGTGAGTTAACGTACAAAAAACCCCAGAAAACTTCTAATGTAAATATTTGTGCATTTTATTTTCTTAAAAAGGATAATAATAAACTATTCACTTTTGGCGATGATATGCATTTATGAAAAACGCTTGCTATAGTACACATTGCCACACATAAACATTTTTGCTCGTATAACAATTATTTCTTATGATGTTTAACCAATATAAAGATACATACCACCAAATCTGCTCAGGACTTTTTTGTTTACTTTATTTCTTTAGTGGTATTTTTTTCCTTCAAAACGTTTTTAAGTACTTGCTTTCTCTCCTCATTTTATCCGTTAGTACATAATTCTCTGTAATATTGTTTCATGGTCTACCAGCTTCCTTCTTCATGCATGTATGCATATGCTTCCATGCGTGGTCAGACTCAACCTGCTATAAGGCTCAGCCGACTGACAGGCGCTTGTACAGTTTTCAAGGAATTTTCACTTTTGTTTTCGCAAGCATTCTACCATGTACGAGTAAAGCTCTTATTGTTTTGCCACCACCCACTACTAATATTTTTCTTAGCATTTGCTGTTTTCCTTTTATGAATTGCTACTTGATTTTTTGCTTATTTTTCCTGTCCTTCGCACTATGTTGGAAGGCTGGTAAGTGCATCATCATCATAGCTTGTAAGGCATTGATTGTTTTTCTGCGAGTTTACTCTGCACATGCATGTGAGATGACTACTGCTTGATTTCTCCCTTTCCCTTATTATCTTCCCCTTGCTATAGAAGCCATGCACATACATATGTATTATGTATCCTAAATGGATACATGGTCGATAGTCAAAATCAAGTAGGCGAAACGGAGGATTACACAAGTGCCATTATCGGCATTATATACTTATGTAGCTTATATGTATCCATTAAGAAAGGCCCTTTTCACTTTCCTCAATGGAAAGAAGGTGAAAACAAGCTAGAAAAATAAATTTGTAAAAGCATGAAAGAGAGAGAGAGAGAGACCGGGATGGAGTGAGCGCATGAAAGACGTTTTAAAAAATGAAAAGGCTTCTACTTCAGAATGGCGAAAAATGGAGTGAGTGAGGAGGATACAATTTTTGTGTGTCCTTGTCTGGAGAGATTAAAGTGATTCACCATGAACAAAAATAAGCGTCTGCTTTTTCTACCTCACAATCACACTAACAGATTTTTAAAAGGGAAACAGTAGTGCACTTATATCATACACTACTTGCTGACATGTATATACTTCCATTCTCGCTCAATTTATGACTGAATGAATGAATGTATCTATCCAGAAGGTCCATATAAAAGAGAGGTGATGAATGACGATGAGATTTGTTGCGGTTTGTTAATGCACTGCTGTTTTGTGCCTCCATTCTATTTCTATTTACTACTCCAGAACATCGTCGTACATATATATGCTTTATATTTTCTGTCTCCCAATAAACTACGCCACGTCGTCTCTGTCTACTTTTTTGCGAAAATATGGCTCATTTCTGCTGCAATTCATTGCATTTACTTTAATACATGAAACAGCAAAGTATTATAATGTAAACGTGATCATCGGCACAGGAAACCTTGTCATAAATTTCGAGACAACTTTAGACGATGGACATGGAGATACAAAACGTGATAGAAAAGAAACCCACACACATGTACGGCTATATCTACAAATATTGCAATACAGGCTGAGTATTTCCAATGTAGCTGATATAAAATTCTAGTGTTCAAACGTATCAGTCTCCTCACGTGGCAAGACTTCCAACACCAAGGTGAGCGCATAGCGGATGCTCACTATCAATTGTCCTTCCACCACTATACTTCAACTTTATATAAAGTTATTATGAGAATATGTTACAGCACATCAATATACACATGTTCTTTTCTCCCATTTTTATATACGGTTAAAACACACTAACTTGTTGTGTACTTTATAAGTATTTTTTATGCTGATTTGATCATTTATTTTTTGGGGGGAATAAAGCCTGGTATGTATGCAGTACAAGATTCCAGGATTGCAACCAACAATAATATAATGACTATAACTGCTGCTAATAATATGAGAAAATCTTCAAAACTCTACACAGTATACTGCCATTGAAATGCTTTCTTCGTCGCGTAAAAATGGTAAACTTCCCAATTTATCTACTTACAACTTGCTTCCATTTCTTTGACGTGCCTCGCCACATCTTGTAAAATAGACCTTTACACATGATAAGGCATGCCACACACGACCACACCACGCGCAGGATGATATACCCACACAGTCTTATTGTCTGACAAGGACGAGTTTTGAAAACAGAAACTATATACATCGAAAAGGGGGAGGAACGTAAACCCTCATACCAAGATCATCATCATTGCATTTCATCAGCATCCTAATTTTCTGCCCCATGCACAAAAAGCTTTCCTTTCTATATATTTCGGTGTACTTTAGGTTATTTTGCATAGGCACATAGCTGTATATTTAGGCATGCATATCCTTTCTGACTTTCTGAATATTTTTGTTGGCGAATAGGTATTTACTTTCGGACATAAATAACTTTTTTTTGTTGAGAATACGTGACACTACTGCACTGTCATTGAATAGAATAAAATTGAAATAATATATTTACATTGTTCAATGAGACCACAAGATGCTGAAAATGCCCGCTGGTGTCTCCGATTAAATCCTTCTCCAGTGAAGTGTTGAATACTGAAAGTAAACCGGAATAACCGAAAAGAAATGTAGATTTTTCCTTCTAAAAAAATATGTTTACATTTCCTTTGCCACTCTTGTAACCTGTAGTTATGCTATAAACTATTATTACATTTTAAATATGCTTCATTAATTTCCCGAATTTCATGATTTGTAGCAGTACAGAGAATGTCAATAAGAGTTTTTTCAGTTGTACCCACTCCTTTCATGGCTTTTTGCAATTTTTTTGCTAGAAATTCTGATCTTGGTGTCATTAGTGCAATAACGACCTCATTCAATTTTCCGCTTAATTCACTCTTCAAATCGTTGAGTAAATCCTAAAGCCAAATACAAATATACATTCTAATTTTTTGATCAAATATTTAAACTCTAGAATCTGAATACAATTAAATTTGATCATACGTACTTTGCCATAGCAAGTTTTATATGATTTCGCAATTTGGAGTCGCTGGTTGTTTGTGCGCTTCACCAAAACATTAATAATAATCAAACCGGAAAGATAATTATGGCCAGAATGTTATACTCAGAATCTTCTAAAAACATATTATGTTTGTAGCCCTTACCTGAATTTGCGTTTCGTTCCTCAAGGGATTCAGTTAGACCGTTATGTACGCAGAGTACCAGCAAGCCAATCACTGTCGCAGTAACATTACGAATCTTTCCAATTTTTGTTGTTGTGGGGACTGGGGGCACGATTCCTCTTAATGTATTTAGCTTAGTGAATCAAAGGTAATTTTTTGAAATGAAAGGCAGGCGTCAGTTGCTTCCTCCTCCGAAACCATTTTTCTCCTCCGCTTGTAAGCAACCCAAGACCAAGCCATCTATGTAGAAAGTTGTAATCTGAACTCTTTTCAATTTGGGTTTGCGATGACAGGACTTTCTCCGAGTCTGTCGCATTTGCAATAACAACATAAGACTGAAATCCGAGCCATAGTTTGTATCGATAGCCGTAAGTGTCAATCCACTTTTGAAAAAGCTTCAGGACCTCTGTGGAAGTTAACACGTGTAAAAAGATCAGACCATTTATGCAATGGAAAGTGAAATTAAGAAATTATAATAATCTTAGGTGATAGGTGAGGATAATCTTGAATAACACGTACCTTTCCTTCCGTCACCAAAATCCAGGCTGTTTCCCAAAAGGGGCAATGCAGGAGGTCCAGGAAACCTTTGTAATTTTCTTAACAATGCTAACCTTTTTGGAAGTATAAAAATAGCAATGTAACTCAACACTGCGACTAGTATTAACAATAACCAATACATTCTGGACAAGGCGGTATTCTTCTTAGTTTAAAGTGTTCCAGCCCATAAAATGTAATTTTACTTGAATGCTCCAGACAAAATTTATTGCATAAACTTCTCTACAACACAAGCACACAAACTACTATTTTATAAACTTTATTCTATTCCAAAGTAGCTTGAGATTGCGAAAAATTTGTCTGTCTACATCTGCCAGAAGTTCAGATGTATCAAAAAAATTATTTGTTCGATTTTATTGCAATTTGTATAAAAGGCTTAAGGTAATTCTTGTAATAAATTATTTTTATGGAATAACTTGAATTGAATGCCTAACTTGAATCGATGTACACACTTTAATACATTTGTATTTTTCAATGAGGAAAATTTGCGATCGAAACTACTGATAAAAAAAGAGTGGCTTTGTTCCGAAAACAAGATAATCAGATCGTTGGGTGCGTATTAAGTGGAGCTACTTTGCACTGTTGTCATCCAATTATTACTAACCTTGGAACGTATATAGGTAATTTCGGGAGTTATACGATACGAGAGTACAATTTCATACGGTGTCATTATGTTTTACGGACAAAGTATTTGTATACGAATCATTTATTTAAAAAAAAACTATGTAGGTATGTTTATCTCTTATGATAAAATTCTTCATCGCGTGCGTTTAATTTAACTCGGAATACTCGCATTGCTTCGCATGTGAAACGATACATTGATACATTCCACCTGGACTTTGTAACTTTGTATAATGGGACACTGTAATAGTAATAAATAAATGTGCTTAAAATGATTAAAAAAATATATTTAGCAGAAGTAAACAGTCAAAATACATCTCTTCAGTGCTTTCGAATACATTTGGGCCGGTTTGGGGATTCTCGTTGTTTTTGTTACTAATGTCCAGCAAGGACAGATAAAGGATTCGTGTTTGTACATAGACGAGATGTTTAATTGATATTGATGCTCCATCAAAGCATCTTTGCATGCATCATGCACCTTTCTTTACATACTGACTGGTGGCTGGTGCTTATGCTTCAGTGAATGAAATGTATTTTTTATTTCATCATTCATGGTTTCATATAACCTTCAATAAATAGCATGTAACGCTGGTCCACTTGAGATAACATCCTGGTCCACTATAAATTATAAACCTACAATATAGAAATAGATGTTCAATTCCCAGACTGTAATTTGTGAGTGAACATTTTCGGCCATTGATCCACCGTTCAAAATTGAAGGGTTTGGTCTCAGCAATATCGAGTAGCATCGAACTTTGATTTTAAGGTACAAGCTTTACCGCGATGTATTGAAAACAGATAAAATACAAATGCTTCTGGACGCATATTGCCCCTAAATGCATAAGTTCTTAATACGTTGAAATACTATCGATTACTATATAATCTATTATAAGCCATACTAAAGCGTTATTATATGTCAAACGGTATGAAAGAAAATTATCCCCAGAAATTAATGGTAGCAATAAGAAAGTTAGAAATATCATTAGTAGAGACGTAACATATGTGTGTAAAATTGAAAAGTGCATTTAAATTATTGACAAATAAATTAATTTGAATTCTGCAATATATGATATATGCAATATATAATTCTGCTATGCTTCTATGATTAGAGCATTTTGATACTTCCATTATAGATGACGCACTCGTAATTTATTATTTCTAAATCATTCCTGGCATATAACCACACTGCAACGTGGTTGCTTCAGGGTCACATCAAACACTTATTTTTTGCGAGCTTTTAGACCATTATCTGCAAAATATTTCATTTATGTCACCAACAACCATCTCATGGTATGTACATCTTAAAGTGATAGCAAGATATAATTTGATAGAGTATCGAACAGTGCAATGCACACTAATTTCATCTGAATCTTATAATATAAATATGCATGCACATGTTACGAAACGATAACCTCACTGTATTTTTTGTTATTGAACTATGCAACACAATGGAATATTTACTATTTTAAAATAAAGTTTGATAATACTATAAAAATACTATAGATGCTATGATGTGCTGTTATCAAATTATTGTACATGTATTTCTTGTCAAGTGCATAAAAGAACACGGGATTTGGTTGGACCTTGAAGATGTTTAAGATCGAAAGAGATGAGAATTTTGTTACAGAAGGTCGTTTCCCCATATATACAGAGTTTTGCAGGACAATGATACTCCCCAAAATTACATAAGGAATCAAGAAATCAAGTTCAATTACCCCATCTCATCTCGCTTGTTTATTTTTCTTTTTGACATAAAGGATGCAATAAGCTCGTTATGTGTAGGTATTCAATCTCCTTTATTGCATAACTCGTTGACCGTTAAAAACCACAATATTAGGGGAAACTATACAGGTACTTGAATGCATAAGGTTTCACCTTGTAAAATATGCATTTACCTACACATATATACTCACTCAGCGTTCACATCATCACATTGCCATCATCATCGTCCCAGGGATACAACCAAATCTTTAAAGATCCCTATAGCTTCTAGCTGTAGCTTCCGCTACGTTTACTTAAAATCGCCAATTCGTGCACACCTACTTGTAATATTTCGATTGCATTTTCATAATATTTTGTTCACGAAATAATTCTCAGGAGCAAGTCATTGGACACTTGAAGGAATTGGGTTTTTAGGACTGGGTCATTTAGTTTTGAATGACCATGATCATGGCCAAAAATATTCTTGTTAATGCCTTCCGCATCGACTATGATATGGTCAACGGCACTATGTTTACATTATTAACTCCAAGATGATCATCCATCGTCAAGTTTAGTTTTCATTTTCATTATGAGGATGACACCATGTGCCATGTACTATTATGTAACGTGTATAACTAGTAATGCACGTTAAACCATACGAATAGTTGATTTTTTGTTTTACCGACCTTGTGACTTGTGGTATGGTTGTTTGGGTCTACACATTTACCAACCGGTTAACTAGACATTTACGGCTCTGTGGTTTATTACGTAGCTGAAGGCGCAAGGGTCATCAAGTAGTGACTTAAGCATGTTTGTCTGCCTGTCTGCCAACCTTGTAATAGGCAATAGCAAACGGATTTTAAGCAGGCTCTGCAAGTGGCATATCAATTGATCGGGTTTTTAACGCTGGCCTTTTCCACAAATTTTAACTTACTGAAATTGCAACATGTGGCATGAAACATAATATCATTCGAGAGCACATATCACGAACATTATAATTATGCCATTATTTTGTAATTTTGTTAATCGTTTTCATGAATTCCAGCTACTTCTCTATATCCCAATTACATCGTTTTATTTGTAAGGACCTGGTCTAATAATATCTAAAGAGGATCTCACAATGTCAAAAGTAAGTCCGAAGAAAACCTTGCTTGCTTTTCTTTTGTATTTTATTGCCCTTCAATTGACGTTTTGGACGTGCATGCCCTTGCAGAGCTAAAATTTTAAAGTACAAAATGACCATGCTCTCTACCTACGTCATTACTAAATGTCGATTTTTAATAATATGGTTTCACTTCTACTTTTATTCTCAATAACCTTTTTTTACCGCACATGTTCCTAATACTGCCTAACTTCCCGGGGATAAACTTCCAGGAAAAGTCTTAAAAACAGATTTAAAACTGTGGCAATTTTCTTATAAAACATTTTTACAGCAACAAAAAACCAGAAATACTGGCTTGACTGGACTGTTTTTCATCTCTGACTGTAAGAAAAAGTCCACACGTGTCTAGAGTTGCCTATAAAAGATGAACAAGGTATCGATTCGAGAGAGTAATTTAATTTGTAAGTATAATAGTACAAGTACAAAGAAATATCAACCTAATTTGAATACGTGCGTGGTCTGGCTGGAATAATAGGTAGGGGAAGGAAAGGTACGACGTTATGTGTGTGTCTGTGACGAACAAAAAATAATTATAGAGATGTGCAATAAAGTTACACGTGCTCATGGTCAAGTTCGCAAAGTAATTAGTCCATAAAATATTATACACAACATAACACAGACGTTGGGTTGCTACCTATATGCACCTTTGTTACAGTGTCAACTGAATGACAGAGTCGGTTGAACTTTGTACAAACAAACGCCATAAATTACTCATGGACATTGGAATATTTTCTTCATGTTTTCATGAAAAAATTGCTTTGAATACTGTGTTTTATGCCGTGACATTGTATTATGTGTGGTAGCTACTACTTGTGACTTGTGAGGATTATCCTTGAAACTTGTTTATCATTACGAAATATAGAAAACAAGAATTATTGTAAATAAAAAAACAAAGTTCACTGTATCATTTCCATTATTTAAATTAAGATTTGTTTGTGAGGATTGCAGTACGTATCATTGTTTAAAAAATGGTGTGCAAAAAGCTTAATCAAAGAAAAACAAGATGTATAAAGTAACGTG
>JAQIWO010001066.1:0-11203 GCA_034695405.1 Entomobrya muscorum | reverse complement strand
TTTTGGTAATTGTATGTTTAAGCATTTTTTAATATTAACCGTTGCAGAGTAACATAGTTTACATAAAATTAGAGTACCCATTCATTGTTTCCCTGTTATTTTTTAGCATTGATCAAGGTTAAGTGTGAATCTAATGGAATTTCGTTGCTGTTCATGTTTCTCACTCAGGAAATACTTGCCATCAAGAGACCGAGGAAAGACGCTTTGATTTAACGACTGTTCACCAGGCAAAATTCTCGTTTTTGTATGGAAAATAAATTGCTGTTTTAATAAATTACTGTGCCTATAAAACTACAAATAAGCAAGCCCCGTATAAAAATTTGTTTAAAACGAAGATACCATAAAAACAACAACAACTAATGCAAGACATACCTACTGGCACGTTAAAAACAAAAATCAACAAGAAAAAATATATTTAGGTTCCAATAATATTTATTGTTATTTTGTATGCCGTAAACGTCATTTTAAGCAGCCATTCCCGGGTACACAGCTTGTAGGATAGCAAATAAGATGACTGCTAGAATGTTGATGAATTGAATAAAAGAAGTCAGGAAATATGTAGAACCGGACCTAATATGGTGTTTTCATGAAGACAAAATTGAGATCAATAGATGAAAAATGGAACTCGAGGACACACGGCTATTTTATCTCGTTTTGAATACTACAAATTAAACATGTTGTTTTATCTAGTAAGATATTATGGAGAGGCATGAAAGTACAGATAAATAAGAGTAGGCAGCATACAAAATCTTTTTAAAAATAAGTAGCACAAAACAACACAAAAGCCAATTTAGCCCAAACCCATTAATTAGACTTTGCAATTTCTATTTTTGGGTACCAATAAAAAATTGTCGTAGTTTTCTTCATTTATTGTCTCCTGTTGATGCTGCTGTACGGGAGTTACTCTCACCACAGCTGCCAGTTCCAGGGATATCATATCCGTTTTATGCTTCTTCGCTTTTATTATCATAAGCATAATGGCTTCAAAATGCAAAACATTTTTAATCAAAATCTAATTTAATCTAAGCAAATATGCAAGCCCAGTGAAAACCGTTTTTTAAACTAAAGTAGCACCAAAAACATCAACTAAATAATTGAATAGATAGCCCAAAAGCTGTAACATCCGCACAATTTTTTTTACTTAAGTTTAAATTATTTTTGACTATTTTGTATAATTTACACGCCACTTTAAACCACAACCAGTTGCTAATGAGGCTACGGAGTACAAGATATCACCTTCGAATACCTTGATGAGTTGGATTAAGATGCTTAAATGTGATTAAGTTTGAACGACTGCGTTTACTACTGACAAGTTAGAGTCCGTGATCCAGCGTAAAGATCCAAATTTTTCAAATTTATCCTGAGTAAGATTTTCCCCAATTCGAGGGACATCTCAGAGCGAGTGGTTTGTTTTATCCTAAAGGGTCACCTGCACCGATCAGAGAGCATAGTCTGCTGAGCTGGAGAAGAACCATTAGAAATTATGTCGTCCGAATATTCATATGCAAGGTAGATGTATAGCTAATAAAATTTTTGATTAAATCAAAGTCTAAAAACCCCCACTTTAAATTCAATTGCAAATGCGAGTTATGATTTTTTTAATCATTTTAATCCAGGCAATTCAATTTTAGTTTCTGAACCGGTTGCATTTATTTTTATTTTGCACTGCTTCAAGTATCTAGTATTCTCAACAATTGTATATTATAGCCATTCTATATAATTTTATAAAAGAACATCAAATCATGCAACTTATAAATCTTTTTGTAAATAAATTCTAATACGTTGATCATGGTCATAATCATAATCGTAAAAAGGCATACAATGCATTAGTCTTTTATTGAAGAATCTAATTTCAATTGAATAAATTAAGGTAAAAGTATTTTTGTAAACAATCGTAAATATGTTGGCTCAGGAATCCTATTGTAAACAGGTTCATAAGTGGCACAAGTGCTGTGTGATAGAAAAGTGTAGGGCTTTTCTTTATTCGTTCACATCTTTAAATCCTTCTCCACTTTAAGATTCCGGAAATATGAGATGTACATAGAAGAAAGCTATATGTGTATGTGTTTGACATGTTTATGAGCATTATAGGATTTTTCGACTTTTGTATATTTTAATAACCTACGGTTTATATGCGACTATGGGGTTTCTCGTGTTTCTTTGAACATTAGTTTGTTCAATGAAGGTGATTATCAACTGAAAATGTGCTCTGGGAATTGGAAGTTTTTATTCAGTTTCAGTTGTATGTGTTTCAAAACATTTGAGAATTTAAACATATGGATACAGAGCTGGTAATAAAATGGAAAACATTTTATTACGCACATGTAAATTCCGTCCTTCGTTCATGCAAATAGTCTGATATTAAAATTTACGAATTGATTTATTCTGCCATCTTTGTTCTTGCAAAAACTACTTCTGACGAGAAATTTATTGTTGTAATATTTAAATAAAACATATTCTTGATGACCGTTAGCACAAGCAGTCAAGTGACATTTACGCTTAAAATCAAAATTACAATGAGAGAAAGTTTATTGCCTGGACATGCACGTCGTTTGATGAAACATCTGACCCACTAGGTTTATGTCAAGCACTCGGATAGAGGAATCGAAGATCCTCGATCCTCTATGGGACAAATCTTCCGTCTAATAGAATTAACTAATGCTGATTAGTGTAATGCAGGTCACCAAAAAAATTTCAACCAGACTTTGGACAATACTGCCAATAAAATCAGTTCAGGAAAGTAAGTATGTTAGGAAAAGGCCGAGGGAAAAGTTAGCCTTCCCAAAAGTCTGTTCAAAAAATAAAATAGTTCACTTGAATCAAGAGTTGTTGTTCCTTAAATGTTGCTAAAATAAAATATAGCATTACTTACATAAATAACTTGAATACAACTTGTGATATGAGCTAATATTTAAATTAGCAATTGTATTCTTAATGACCATTGAAAATTCATTTATACATTTTAAAGTTAGTTCCACCCTCTTCCAATTTACCTTTTAATCTTATGACATTGCGTACAATGTACAATTTACCCAAAATATTGAAAGTGAAGAAAAAACATACGCATTTACAGCACAATAAATTACAATACAAGACAAAAATTTATGGTTTCATTGGTTTAAAACATAAGGATGAGTAAGCAGATGAAAAAGTAATTAAATGTCATGCATTGAATATCCCAAATTAAATAATTCATAAGTTGATACATTTCAAAATGAGGTAGACAAAATATGAAATTGTTCTTTTTAAATCACGGTAGCAAAAACAACATTTTATGTCACATATTGCACAAAATAATCGTTTACAATTAAGCATTTACAAGTTCCTTGTTTAGAGCCAACTACTAATGATTGTCAAAGTTTTCATCAGCTGTCAACGATCATATCCATATTGTTGCTAGAGTCAAGTGTTCCCACAACGGCGTCCAGTTTTTGGAACACCGTGTAACTTCGTATGCTCGTTTTCTCCTTTAATATCGTAAGCTCAATTAGTTAATTTTTTTTCTTTTAAAATCTAAGAAAAACTATTACCGTTCTGAAATTTTCACCGAAAGTAATAAGGCGATTTAATAAATTGAAGTGATTCCGTCAGTTATGGAATGGTGCAACTGGAAACGATAAAAATATGCTGTGAATTGATTGGAAGATTCAGAAATAAATTAATGCATTTTTTGGAAATGGGTGGGGACTGGTAGCTTAATTACTCGGTATTCGTCAACAAATAACCTATCACTAATTTCTTAACTATCTAATTTAATGCGTCAGTTGTATGTAAGTCCCATAAGAAGAATAATGTTGTCATAATCATTAACCGATTCGACAGGTACCGAGAAAATTAGAAGATAGGTTGCTCCAGAAGATGTGTAACTCCATGAGCTATCGGGGAGCAGTGAAAGCGAAGTTTAAAAAACTAAAAATCAGTAGCATAGTTGAATTCCTCATCAAAAATAAGGAAACTTTCCTTCAGGCCATAACGTGAAAAAATGATGATGGACTGTGGTGGAGGTCGAACATCACGTTTCCGTTTCCTTCAAAGGGCACGGCCTACCACATACAGAAATCAGTAGTTGAGGCTAAAAATTGGTACAAACATTCCTTGAACGATTCTCCGGAGGGCTATTTTTTAGAATTTGTATTTTGTAAAATTAAGGAAATGAGAGCCGGTCTTCTGAGGATCTACAAAGTAGGTTTAAGCGTGACAAAGTAGTACCTTTTGTAATTTGGTTCCCCACCTTGGAACCCTGATCTGGTTCCAAGGTGTGGAATTAACGATCATAAAAAAAGCTAACGACGTTAAGGACAGCTATATCGATTGCTGAATTTTATTTTATTTTTCTCACAATATAATTGTCCGTTATAGAAGACAACAAATGTGTATTCATCCCCAATGGACTTAACAAATGCACAACTTGACTTGAAATTATTAGCCTAAAATATTATTGACATAATATAATGACTAATACTACCATTTAAACCGTTTTCTTTTTGTGTTTCATTTGTGGTGATTGAGGTGAGGGCTGTATCCACCTTTCTTCGATTTTTTAAATCCCAATATTCTTCAATATTTAATTAATAATTAACTAAAGTGGTAGGGGTTCAGTCATAAATATTTAATAATATCGTGTGTTATAACGTCAAAACAGCCCTATGAAGCATTGCGGTCCTCGCATTGTTTTTGTTGCGTTTCCGTTTGTTTAATTTTTAGGTTTTTTAATGTTTCCCTTTTCTGGTTTTTATTCTGACTGATTTTTTGCATACACTTTTGTTTACATGAAATTACATGAGAGTAATGTATTGTTTAATATGTTTTGTTTTATGATTCATAACTTAACACTGACTCTTTCCGATTTAGTACCTTAGTAGCGAGATTCCGAAACATTGAGTGTGCAATTGCATTGCAATTGAAAAGTTTAATTAACGCCATACTAAAAAAATGTTTTGCGGGTTCGTGTCGACGGTAAGCATGATGACATAAGCAAGAATGAATAGAACGATGGAGGGATAAATGTGTACCGCATAACATTTCCATTTTCAAAACAAATTTTCACACATTTCATTTTATCAAAATTTGTATAAATGAGCACCGAACTACATTACCAATATGCTTCGATGCTAGTGAGCGTGGCTCTTGCAGCTATCGAAGGGATGAGGAATGTCGCTTATGCGGGAGGAGTGGGGGGCTTGAGGTCGGCTTCAAAGGTCGGAGTACATATACCAAAAATATTAGCCTTCTAGTTTCACTGCTGCTCATGGTGTTGGCTTCGACGGACCAGGTAACAAATTTAATTACTAGACGTAGGAGAAATTCAATGAAGTGATGATAGTTCACCAAACAAAATTCTTCCATTTTCAATATTTCAACTAAATTCTTATTTCTTTTAAATATTTATATTACTACATCCAAACGAGTACACATAAGTTGGCGAGCTACAAAATTGTAAGACACAAACGACAACCATTTCCGTTAGTGGCAAACATTTAGTCACGTAAAGCTAAAGGTTTAGTAGAGCAAATAGTTTAGTAGAGCAAAAGGTTGGCTAAAATACCCACACAGGTCATAATACACAGCTATCCCTAGAAATAACTAATAAATTGATTGTAGTAATTTTAAGTATGAGTGCCTAACAGTATACATTGCAATGCAGCATTCCCTTGCATTATTTTTAAATTCTACTTTCTCAATTTTTCTGAAATTTCTTGCCATCATCAACAAGGATTACTGATGTATACGAAACCATTCCATTTACTTCTTTTCAATTGCTTAAAATGCGCAAAAGGTACACAGAGAAGCTTGACAAGTTAACAATTAACCAATTAACTTGTATGCCGACCGCAGACTTCATATTTTGATGAGGAGATACAAACGACTGGGGCAGGTTGCGACACTCCCAAAAAATCATTTGGGACACCCTCTATATACCCTATCATTTTTATCTGGTTGTATTTTTACAGATTGATTTTATTTATTTATCATGATTTGGGTTAAATTGCATGAAACATAAATTTCTTCGTTTTTATTATTGTGCATGGCCGAAGCGCCGTATTAAGGCCACAATGGCTTTTTACACGCTTTAGTTGAACGGAAGAGAGACATGGAGTACCGCAAATATAGAGTTCGTCAAAGGACATGAAACTGATATGAGGAGGAGGAAGTACATGATGTTGTTTACGATGATTATGGTAACTAGTAACAATTAACGTTGGCTTTAAAGGCTTTTTAATAGGATGATATATACACTAGAATGAATTGGAAATACATTGTTGAGTTATATAAAGTGAATTAAGAATAAATGCGAATGACACAAATATGTATGCTATTAATAAAGAAGCATTGGATCAAAACAGAATAAGAAGACCCCGGCCGTTATTTACTTATACAATTTATATACTCCACATATTCAATTTTTATTTAGTAACTTGTTGTCGATGTATAAATATAAATAGTGCAGGGGAGCAAGAGTAGACTCCATAAAAATCGCTTTTAAAATAGGTATCACAAAATATCAACCAACTCCCAACTCAATAAATGGACCTCAAAGCCGTTAATAAATTAAGCATTCATATGAAACAACATGTATTGATGAGATGTAAATTTAGAACTCATTTGTATTTAGTAGATGTATTCTCAGAAGTCAATTAAGGATATTTAACTACGTTTTCAGTGCCCGGAACAGTATCCTGCTTGTACTTTCATTAGTAAACTCAAATGCAAAACCTACCTCCACAAAACCTAAATACATATAGAATATTACATCAGCAGAAATTACAATGGGATTTAAATTTAAATATAACTGCCACATGTACTTTTATGAAAACCCTCAAATGGAAGTGATATATTGACATGCGGATTGATTGAGAGATTGAAAATAATCACACTATTAAATGTTTAGGAAATTCTTTGGCTTTTAAATAGCGAGAGAGTCGTTATTTCTTCCATAGATAAGCCACCAAATTTCAGATTTTATTTTCTACTAGTTTTCAGTCTGTCGATCGGTCTGCTATGTGCATTCCGGTCAAAATCGACATTATAGAGTATATTAAAGAAAAAGTGTGTATTTAACTGTTATTTTGTGAGAGTGGCTCATACACATAAATGAATGTTTTTAGATTTATACGTTCATTAATATATGGAACATGCTTACAGAATCAAAATATAAAATTATGAATATATGTACAGAGAAGCTCTCAGACAATTTGCCATTAAATTATCAAAATTTAATTTAATGAACAATCAACAATATGCAGTATAACTTGAAAAAGAAAGATCGAAAAAATTGGATTAACTTACTAATTGTGTATGGTTAAGACGACACTTTGAGGATAGAGCACTGATAATTGAATTGTGTCGTGAGTAGACTATGCGAGTGCAGTAGTCCGTGTGACTGAAAAAACAAGAACATAGGATCAGAACAGCGTGCAGAAGCGTATTGGGTTTGTTCTGTTAGTGTTAGAGTAACTCCATGAGATTCCAGTAGGTCCCTTAATCTGAAGAAGAATAGTCAAAATTTTCTGTGATATTTATTTGGAATCACTATAATACATATTGAAAGTTTTATATTGGTCAAATTTAGATTCGGCGTCATGTGCGTGCGTGAGGTACAAAATCAGTTGATTCAATGGTCAGCGGTTTTCTCCGTCCATGATGTATGGATTTTTTTGAAGCTTGGGATAGTGATTGAGTATGGGAGTATTGAGTATTCTACATGAGGACGTAGCGCAAAAATTTCGAATTCCAAAATCCTGCACGTGGACGGTGGGCCTCAAACTAAATATGTTTGACCTGCAAAAATCAGTATTTTCGAAAATTCGGTGTTTTGCGCATGGAGGAGGAGGATGGAAGGTAACTCTCGAAATTGGCCTTCTCGGCATCCTCCAACTTCTGCTTCATGACTTCATTTACTTCCCACAGTTGCAACGGTACGTGGAAAGGTACGGTAGCTGACAACAGTGGCAAAGGCTGACCGGAAGTGTGCAACCGGCATAAAAGATGATGGCCCCTGGCATGGAAGCGTAGTATGTTTCCGCCATGATGCGTTCCTGCTTGGGCAGATCAGTTCTGTAGTAAGATCCTCTGACTGGAAAAAGGCCAGCCGTTGTAGACGCCGAACGAATGGGAAATTCCGGTGTGATGGGAGGAGGAAGATGGCTGAATTTGGTTTTGGAGATCGGAGTAGAGAACCCGTCACATAGATTAGGCTTGAGGATTGCAGACTGCAGTATTTCGCGTTTTCACTTCGGTTGGTTTGAATTTCATGGCGATCATTTTTTTAAATTTTTCATCATGCGACATTCGCATAATTAAATTTTTCTCATTTTAATTAACCTATGATTCACTGTCCTGCTACCAGCTGCTAGTTCACTGCTGGTTTAGTTTCTTTTAAATTATTTAAATTATCGGCTGCTTATATTCGAACATTTAGACCGCAAAGTGTATAAATTGAAAATATTTTCATATCATAATTTATAGTGAACAAATCAAGAAACATCTACAAGTACTACGAAATAAACTAATTAATTGTGCATGAGAACGTTATCTGTTTGTCATATCCACCTGAGGTAGACTGTTTACTTTAAAGAAGTTATTAAAACTTACGGGATCCCATCGAATGAATTTTCATCAGAATAGTTAATACAGAAGTAAGCGTTGCATGAGTGTGCCAAAACGTTACAAAATACTGCCTGAGATAAAAATCAAAATTTACAATGCAAATTATTCGCAAAAATTTAAAAATCATCATCATCAGCCTGAGATTGAGTTTGAGCTACCTCAAGTCTTATCGTTAGGACAAATGTAGTTTTAATTAAGATGCTCTCTTACAAAAGGATTGCGAGAGTACAAGCCATCAATCTATGCTCAATGTATGCATGAATGAATAATTGAAACAAAATTTACTGTAAATATTACCCGAATTGACAGGTATCAGAAAGAGCCAAACATTACTTGATAGGAGACTGGGAAATATGTTCATGTCATTTCTAAACTTTATTGAAATAGATATGACAGGAATTCATTTTACCATTACACAATCTTTTATCTTGACGCTATTTATGATATTTTTAGCAGACTTAATTCCTAGTAAGATATGCAGATGCGTTGTGAACGCTTTCTGGGCATTGGTTAACGTAAAATGAAAGGTATCAAGGAACCTGATCAATTACTGTACAAACGCCCGGCCTACAACATAATGAAATGTTATTTTCATATTATGATATCCTTATAATAAAATGAGCATCCACAAAATGAAAATTCAATCATATATAAATATTCAGCAATGAAAAACACCCCCATTGCGAAAACCGATTTGTCAAAGTAACTACGTACACATTATGCCATATTATTTTACCTTATTAAATAAATAAACCAAGCAGCTGAATACAACATACAACCAGCCCGACTGATCTCTATTGCTACTGTGGCGTGCTTTTGCAACCACTAAAGCTTCTTCCTCTCTCACTGGCATTTCAAAAATTAAAAGCCTGCTGCATTAGACAGTTCACAAATACTGCAAAATTGTATTGAAAAGCAAAAGTAGTTATCTCGAGAAGCACATTAAAAATCTCAAAATCAGTTTTCAATATAAACAGATTAGAAAAAAAAACAATAATGTTTTTCATTGCGGAATGGAATGAACAAAACAATCTCGGTAAGTACATAGTACTGTGGACAGTTGGTTGCTAAAGCAAGCAAGGTCCCTGTAATAAATTTACATTTATTTCTTTCAAATTGATAATATACACCGAATTCCTTTTCCTTTACATGATTCAGAACATTTTAGCTTTGCAGATTATATTTGTTGGGCCTCATATATGCTTGAAATTGCCCCTGCTAGAGTAAAATACAAAAAGCCTCACTAGGCTGGATTGGGATACTGATAGCTTCATTGCAATTAACCATGAAGAATCATTATATAGGTGGAGTAGTAAATTTAGAGTAATTCGGCTCTAAGAAATAAGCTCATAGTACATCTAAACTCCGAATTGGGTAATAAAATAAACGTCAAAGTGTAAAATTTGGAAACTGAAACTATGCAGGTCTTGCGCTACAATGAAGCCAAATGACAGTTAAACTTATTAGGGTAAAAATAAGAAAAACTTAATATTCAATGAAGAACGCCGTTTAATAAAATTATTTGCAAAGTGAAGAGTTTCAGTCACGACAGATGTTTCCTCGGGCAGTTTTTGTGGAGCAGATGAAAATTTTACAAGCAAAAGCAGTTAAAGGGATCCACAATAGTTCCTAAAACGTAATATACAATACAAATTATTGAAAAACATTCCATTTGCAACACATTTACATTTAAGTCGAATGTAGGTGCTACAATTTAACGCTTATCGTTAGTGAAGATGCAGCTTCAAACCAAAGACATAGTCTGTTCGCACATTTTTAAAATAGACCTCAACATTTAAAGCAACCAAACCCAAAATGGCTGTGAACTAACAATGGGCTACGATGGAGTCGTCTATCACCGATCTTCCTTATTCCTTTTGCATTCGATAGAGCATAGTCGAAAACATATTCCATATTAATTATACTTTTCAACACTCAATAGTTTAAAAGTAATTTGAAATTAAGTAATTTATGCCTATGAGGGTTGCGCACTCACTTGCGTGTAATTAACCAAACCATATCACAGTAATCACATCACAAACACATCACACAGTATCACATATCACATTTCGTGTGAATTAAAGATAATATTTTGACTTATAACTGATACCCACTCACTATAGTCAACTCCCATTACATGCATACATACATACATACATACATAGTCAACCCCCAACCACCCATACCCATTTACCATACCCACTCACTATATGAAAACCCATACCCATTTACCATATCCACTCACTATAGTAAAACCCATACCCGTTTATCATACCCACTCACAAAAGTAAAACCCATACCCATTTACTATATCCCCTCACTATAGTAAAACCCACACCCATTTACTTTACCCACTTACTGTAGCCAAGTCCCTACCCATTTACTATACCCATACCATTCACCCACTCATGATAAAATTATATACCAACCCAAATTATCTAAAACTTGTGCCTCTTTCAATTTGTCCACTCACTTGTATGCATAAATCATTGCCGTTTAGATCACAAACTGTATCACTAAATGATTGCGCATCCCTGATTTCTGATCTGAAGCTTTAACATTGTTTTAAATGGACAAGTTAAATTGAAATATCTTT
>JAQIWO010001065.1:0-11206 GCA_034695405.1 Entomobrya muscorum | reverse complement strand
TTATGTGATGTGGATGTGATGTCCCTTCGTATTATGTGATGTGTGGCGTAAATAAACACACATTTGAGTAGACATATAAACTTCTAGGCAAATATTATGTAGGTAGCTGCCAGATGAAATGCTATTTTATATACATTGGTAGGTATATTATACCCTGGAGCCAAAAGACACCTTCAGTAAGGCCGATAACTTCTCTTTCGTACAATGTACTCTGTCGAGAAATAACAATGTCTCTGTGTTATTAACATACACATATACATGCATCATAATCTCTGAATTTCTTAGTATAACACTGAATAAATATACAAAACATGCTATAAGGGTTACAATAGCATTGAAAGCCTAATGACTCGACGGATCAAAAAATGGCAAGTGGTACTGTGGCCGTCGTACCATTTTCCTTTCGCAAAATCAAATCACAACACTATACCCACTTTCCTATGGCGGTATAGAATAATGAAGGTATGGCAATCTCAGTGAATCTGTGCGTAATGGAATGTTAGTGATGCACATCTATTATATATATATATCGTCAGAACAGTTCTGTTCTGCTTAGTTGGTTTATTTTTCTACTAGAAACTAAAGTTTGTTACTTGCCCAAAGTCAACTTTAACTTTGGTAAAATACCAGCATGGTTAGCAACTAGTCGCAGTTGGTGTCCTTCCTTATGATGTTGGTATGTAGCTTGTATATTTATGGTTTATTCACTCTAAACATAACTTTTCTCAGCTCAGCAGCCGTAGCCTCTCGATTGCAAATGCAAACACTTCCAAAACTCATAGAAAGTGAAATCATGTTTTAGGAAAAGCTGAATAGGTATATTGACTAGTTGACTCTTCCTTTCCTGTTCAATTTTGCGTGCAACTTGACTATTAGGAAGAGAAAAAAAGTTACACATCATAAAAACTTCTGGATGGTAGAGCAGAAATAAACAATCGTTGTGCACTTGATTATTAATGAAATAAACTAAAATTGTAAAGGCAACAAGGAAATAATGTATTAGAAAGTACAAACAGTGCTCTTCTGCATGCATTAAATAAATGACTATTTTTCAAAAACTTGGCAATTAGAATCGGTATCTATCAAAGAGCTCCTTCATCCTAATGGTCTGTATAATATGTAATAGTAAATGACACTGTTTGCATGCAACTTGTACCCACTGCACTACCCATCATCCCCCACCACAAATTAGTGCTTCTTTTTTTGCATTTGGTTTTAATAATACTATCAGAAAATGGGAGACTCCACTAGTGACTTGAGCAAGTAAACTATTATTTATGCTCGTAAACATGTATCGGTAGCTGTGAATTGTAACAATTGAAGCAAAATGGCACATAAAATAATAAAATACATAATAATTTCCTAACATAATATTTTTTTCATTGCTGACGTCGCAGTAAATGTGGCATAATATGCACCTGAGGAGACTTATCATTATCGATAGTAGAATTAGAATTTACGTAATCACAAATGTATTTAGTATTTCCTTCGACTATGCACGCATATTACTTACAACAACCATGAAGTAGGTAGGTTTATGAGACTTCATTTTTTACCTCATATAAGTATATATCGAGTACATTGTGAATTGCACAGTAAGTCACTTTCATTGAAGTGAATTTTCGTGCATTATATCCCTCGAACAATGCGCAAATGCATTTATTAGCAGTCGATATTACATTACTAATAATATATATTTTTAAATTGAAGCATATTTGTGCGTTACCAGAAAGTAAAAAATATATGCAGGGCCAACAACATAATATCATTGCTTCGGCTAGTGCTTTGTTTGGAACCATTTCGATCGAGCTGCTATATTTTGGCCACAGTTTGTGCGGAATACTGATTGCATATATATTTTTGTACAATAATATTTTGAAGTAATTTTCTCTGATCTTTGTATATTGTGCTAATGGCAAGTCGATTTTTCTACACTAGAAGAACCTGAAACAGTCTTCTTTTGTCTAGAGAACAAGCACTTCACTATTTCTAGTAAACAATGCATGTACATAAAAATTACTTAAGGTGCATATACTGTATACGTATCTAATAAAACAATATGATAGTAAGCTTGAGTTGAACATTGGGCTACGTGGTGCTTCTGATGGAGGAATCCTGTTTACTTTAAGCTGACTACTGCTGCAGATGGTGGTTATTGTTGCAAACTTATAAGTAGTCAGTGACTGACTCTAACTTCAAAGCTATGTAGAATGTGGACATGTGTATTATTCTGATATTGTTATCTTATGCTCTCCCGTTTGCATGCATTTGTGCATGAACAAAGTGTGCATTTACCTTATGTTTTTTTTCTCTTGATGATGCTAGCAATGAACTCATATACCTACATACAGCACAATGTCCATTTTACCTATAGTGGCATAAAATTGAAGGATGTATGGAATTAAGTAAAGTTATCAGTTGAATGAGAAGCTTCGAAGAGATAACAGCGAGCATAAGTTCACCTGCAAAGTCATTACGGAGATTTTTTATTCATCTATTCGCTTATTAAAACTTTGGCATGTTTTCTTTGGTATTGAATTATACTTACGGCTGTATATAAGTATACTAATATAATACTTATCCACAGAAACAAGTGACTGCATGTAAAAGTTACCTATGCATCCACCCGTATTTGCTTTACAAGTCTAGTGAAGTTAAAGACACGAAGTAGTACAGTGCACTTGTGTTGTTTTTCATTTAGTAATCTGCGCTGGGGTTGCCACACAGTCTGTGGCAACTAATATGCCTTTTGCTGTTTTACAACATTCTAAAAACCCGCATATGTTGAAGTATTGACAATTTTTACGAGCAAATGTTAAATCAAGTTGGCTGCGTGCAGGTAGCTGTGTTGTCTTTAATCCCTCCTCGTTTCCCAAATCGTAAACATTTAGTTTTTTCCGTCGGTTGGCTCATCTGTTTATCAATTCAAATACTTTGGTACGCGAATTTATTGTGACGAACACTTGTTCAACCTTTTTGGTTCGAAAGGGTCACAGATTTCGTTTTCGCATTTTATTAGACAGTGACAACCATTGAGCTGCCACTGTGGTTTGCCTTTTAATACCCGAGTAAAATTGTAGTAAAAATTCATGGAAGAGTAACTTGCCATTGCCACTACTACCGGATCCGCGATATGGAAAATAGTGTTATTGTAGTTGACACAAAGTTAATATTTTTTCCTTCATAGTTTATTAAACACAAGCATCAATCATGTTGGTGGAACTATTCGTAGCTTTCCCCTGGTTTCTTCTGCTGTTGTATCTTCTCTTTGTGATGATTAACGTTTAAGCTTTGCCTATTGACTTTATCGGCGCTATATTTCGAGAGCGCTGTCGTAGGAAAATTGGTCGACTGTATCTTCGGCTTGACTAAAATATCACTTCAAACGGCTCTGAAACTGGCTCGCTTTGTGGTAAGTTAACTGACAATAAACTACTTTACTTTACTAACCATGCAATTTTTTGTCACGGTCACCAGTGCTCAATATTATATGTATGGTCTAGTTAATGGCAGCAGAACCATTTATAGCTCATTCGTGTCCCTAAATTGGAGCGGTTTAACTTGAAACGATGTGCTGTAGTTGTAATATGATTTTGCTTTTAAAACAACGTACTGTTTGGTTACAATTTTAGCAAGTTTTATATTTACATGGATGTGTATGCACATGACTGAAAAACATCGTTGCTTCAAGAATGAATGGGCTAATTAATTGGTTGATGCATACTAAACGAGAGTTTTGCAATGGATTGTTAAATAATATAAATGATATAAATAAATGATAACGAATGGTCCTCTATTTCAAAAAAAAAATCACACACTTGGCTCATTTTCATCAGGAACTATTAATTTTAGGGCAATTTATTACCGTCGCATGTAATTAAGACTTTTCAACACATGTTAATGCTTATGTATTTATATGCTGTGCTCCTGCACTTCATTATATAGAGAAGCTACTACACCAAACGAAATGAAAGGGAAAAAAATCTCGAATGATCAGTTTAACTGACAGTATCTAGGCATAAAGTATCTTGATGTTTGTGGCTAATTTATGCACATTTTTCTTTATTTAAATGTGTTGCTTTACTTTTGTAATGATAAACTTGCGATTTGCTGTACGTTCTTTGATTTTTCTTACATATATTGCCTTGAAGGCAGATTGTGACATCAGGTTAGTAGTAAGGTCTGAGGTCTGTTCTTCTGTCCTGAATTTTAACCAATTAATATGTACCTTCTAGTTCAGCGCACTGTCTATAGCCAAAATATTGCTGACGCAGTTGACGGAGTTGCACACTTGAAGCTTTGAACGAAGAAAGAGGAATAATATCATGCAAATTAAAGTGAATTGTTATCATCCTCACATTTATATGTACAGTACAAACCCCTAGTCGTATTTGATTATTTAAATGAACATGTTGATGTGATGTTAATGGGACTTCGTACCGTTATATAAAAACTGTATTGCGGACTGATGTGGTAGTAGTAAGTAACTACATTAGGTAGGTGAATTTATCATAGCATCAGACCACAATCTCACCGGTGAATAGTTACCGGCAATGTTGTTTCGAGTTAGATGTGTCTAATGGTAACGTTGAATGTGACTGCATCTTTGTGATTGCAAAGTAAAACGATGTTCGATGCTGTATAGAGAAATGTATTAGATAAATTTGCTGGGACCTCGCATGCCGAAGACGACTTTGCAGTTTGTAAATTTTTTCTGTGCATTGCATATTATGGCTTGCTCATTGTGATGAAGCGAAGAGACACCATTGCTTTTCAGTAAATAATGCCAGAAATGACGATAACGATAAGTAGATTGAAATTGATGAGTACAGGTTTTACTGGTATTCTCTGGGATCAACAAAACAATACGTAGGCAGGTATACTGAGTAGCAAAGCAGTAGTTATTTTTTAATGTTAGGCAAAGACTAAAGAGTATTTTCTGGCTACACACTTTATATACTTCACTAACGAGCCGCAGTCGGCAAATATAACCATCAATTAATTGTATCTTTACCTCAGCTCTTTATACTTCATTGTCACACACAACTGGTGAGGCATTCGCATTTCGCATTGAATGTTAATCTGTTGTGGTGTAGAATAGTAGAATGGAATGATGAAAGATGGTTATGTTTGCCTAGGTTTGCAAATATGTTTTAGAATCGAAAATTTGTTTGTTCCCTCTACTTGTTTACAATGTCTCGCATTTACAATAAAATCAGGGTCGTTAATCCTATGAATTCAAATCCATAACACCTCTTCCAGACCCTCTAAATTTAAGATGGCATGAAGTGTAATGTAGTCATCATATTATTGTGATGTGAATGCTTGTAAGAGAAGGTATAGTTCAAGGTAGTACTGAAAGAATGCAATGTGTGACTAGGTATCATATTATCTTTGTCTGCTTAAATACTTACTACGTATACTTTTGTAATATGATACGTGGAACTGATGTTTTGACCTGAAAACTTAACACAACACTCCAACAGAGATTCTTGTCCACAAAATTCAAGGTTTATGAAGGCAAAGGGCTAAGTTCTCAATAAAATATCATATATAGTAGTTCACTCAGGGTTGTCTAGTTTGCAGTCTACTGCACAGTTCATGCGTTTGTCGTCCATGCACATTTTATCTATTCGCTTTGCGTTAAAAATGTGTAGATATGTGACTGTGAATGTATAGCGTCCGTTCACAGTACGTATGGATCATTTTTCTGTGCATCATCTTGCAAGTAGCATTATTTAAAAGCTGCATGGGTATCAATGTTATATTTAGTATGGCATTTATGTTTAATTTAATTTAATCTGTGCATTTTGTATTTTTCTGTGGATAAGGTCATATTTACATATTTTAAGCTTCAAGATGGTAATGGTAGATGTAAGTAAGTGACTACAGCTTGCATTGCTGTAGATAATATGTAATTCATACACTTTGACATATACTTCCAGGAGACGCAAAAATGTTAGTTATCCAGATAAAGCATAGCGAGGATTAATAGTAAATACAAACAAATTACTTACAAACTATCTAGATTTAGATACGTTTCTACATTAGAAAAAATCTTTGTTTGATGCTCTGGGGGCTAAGCTAAAGGGCTAGGAAACTATAGTAGGGTCCGGACATCCGGGTTACACTTTATGATGACAACCATAATCTAGTCTTCAAACATGGATAAACAAAAAATACTGACTGTCATGTACAGTTGCAGTGCAGTGGTTGCAAATTGCTCAAAGCACCAGTCTTCTTTGTTTGGTGTCATATAAATATTCGGGACCATATTATACTTCCTATGTTTTTTGTAACTGTCCGTGTCGAAATTGAAAAGTTGAAAATGACACTAGTGCTGCAGTAATAAAATTCTCTAAATTAGATGCAGTAGGGGCGGGTGATAAAACCTATTATAAACTTGATTGTTTTTTCTGTTAAATCAATATTATTTGATGGGAGATTATTTGGTACAAATCATAATTGGGACGTTTAAATAAAAAAAACCTTAATTCAAACTCTTATAATCATGATGCAATTGAGATAGATTTTAGTTGCAAAGGATGTATGCTTTTGATGGGCATTTTAATTTTTTAGAGTTTTGTAGTTTGTACATTATCGTAACTGACAGAGCTAAATTCAGTTGGTTCATTAATTAGGAATTGGACATGAATAGAATCAGAAAACAGCTAACATTAAGGTTGAGTACGAAATTGTGGATTGCTTCAATGACTGCTTGATCTGAGCTTGTAGAGAAAATTGTTTGAATTTATGTTAGCGATTAAAGCTGGTTTAAAACGTTGAGTTCATGCCGAGACTTTCTCAATATATTTATATGAAATGCACAGTTTCATACCCTATTCTCATGCAACTTTCACTTCCTTATACGCTGTAATGCTGCATTAGGCCGTTATACTTTATTTTTAACTAAAAATTTAGCCTACCTTATTCCCTGGTACAACATACATAGGTCCCTGGCTTAGCCATGAAAGCTGGTACGATATAGATGGTATCTAAATATATATTGAGCTCCATGTTTTATGATTCGCTAACTCAACCATCTTGCTTAAATCATGATGATTAACTTTGACATCATTGATTCGTGGAAATGTATGTAAAAATTTAGCGCCAGCTTAACTCGTCGTTGATTCACTGTTTAGTAAGTTATATCGACGTTGGGTAGTACGGGTTTGAGTACTTGTATTGTAGTTTGTATGGAGTCTATTAGCTTGCAGTTACTCACTGACTCACTGCTTCCAGTACGGTCAGCAAAAATTTCAAGGGTAAATAATGCTCTAACGGCGGAGATAGAATGGAAGCATGCTTGTTGTATTAGCACAATATTTCAGCAAACTCACATCATCATAAAAATGTGTACGTGCGCAGTTGGCCATTCTGGCATCACGAAACAACACACTGTTATGTGCGACTGCTTTCAATCTCATTGCAGTGTTGTGGTATAATAACCTTCAGAGGCTGTTGCTCATCAATTAAAATGTGGGAGTGGAAATGACGCCATGTCTATGGTCTATGGAACCAATAGGGCGTCTGACACGTAAATAAATACGCTACACAATACCTACAATAAACACCACCGTAAACCGTTTGGTAATAATGCCATAATGATCTTTTTAATCTGAAATGGAGAATCTAAATCAATGCTTCATTTTGTTTTACATATAATAAGCTCGGAATGAGCTATTGAACAAATTTTAATTATTTAACAAAAAAATGTTGTCGGATACATTTTCTCTGTCTAGTCCTATAATTAGATCCTCGTTGCGTGCGTACTTATCATTTGAAAATCCCATCCCAAATATAATATAAACTTTTAACGAAATCCTTATAAAGTGCACATACTAATTTTCCAAGTACTCCGTGCAGCGTCTACTCAACTTATGCTTGAAATATTAAAAATAGAATACAAGGAAATCATTCATCTTGAAAATTAATAAATCAAGTGGAATAATAGGAATTCTGTTTCATGCCAAGAAATGTTTTCAGTTGCATTTTGAGCTTTAAAATAAATATTGTTTGAATTAGCTATAAAATGATACTTGTAGTAGGTATATATACTTTGTGTATAATTTTTAGTTTCCCTGCCTGTGCGTTTTTGTAATTTGCGAAAGAAAGTACAAGTGTCTGTATTTTACTGTTTTGTTGTACCATCATATTATATTCCCTAATGTAGCAATGTGTGTCATGTTTACGGGTTTGCGGAATGATTGAAAACAAGATATTGCGGTGTTTCATTTCTCAGGACACAACAAAAACAGTCTGTCAAAACTTTGGCATGCTTCTGCGCTGAGAAAAATAGAAAGGTGAATGAATGCTCCAGTTTTTGAAGCGTAGCTAATGTATGAAGCGAAGCCAACCTCAAGTAGCTAAATAGGGGGTTAGGCTTAGGTTGCGTGAGTCAAAAGAGTGATTGCTAGCTCCAGGGAAAGTCTGTATAAAACAGCTTAAGTTGCTACCCTGTAATTTTAATGGCAATTCAAATACATGGGAAATGCCCATCCTAAACCATACATGTCGTAAACTGGTTGATGTAAGCATTCCTTGTTGTTTTCCTTTTGGTTGACACGCTTCATTTAAGTTTATATACCTAGGTACGTCTGTTATAATAATTGGCAAAAAAGCCCTGGACAAGCACATCGGAATTAGGGTAGGCAAATTTCCAAAGGCTTCATCTGACAACTGCAGGTATTTATTCTCCATGTTGAAAGGAGGGAACATAGATATGCGTGTCGTGCGAGAGAATATACTCCAGAGAAGAGCGTCGGATGTGACCTAAATTTGCGATCGAAACCCAAGGATTTTCTCAGTCTAATACCTACTAGAGAGGAAGATAGATTAAATAACAAGCAAGCGATTTCAACAGCTTTTGCCAAGATATTTTCGACAACAAAAGAAGAGGCACTTCAGCAGATTCGCTGTTTTTTTTCTAGGACAAAGTTTGCAGCATTGCGGAAGTGTTTAAGAGTGAAAAAGCATCTGTGTCTGGCACGGTGTATATACCATTATTTCCTTCTGAATCTCTGCCAGAGACGAGAGGAAATTTTTTTCTATTGAAATCGAATCTTATTCGTAAGTGAACTCATCATATTATTCAGCATTAGTAAATTCTGGATAAATGTGTACACAAGTCGCATTTATATAGGATTTGTTTATATATGAAGTAGAAGTATAGTAGTTAGCTTTCCTGTTCTAGAATTTCAATTTATTTCATTTTATGGAACATCACTTACATCCAATTCATGTTTCTGGTGTAAGGTGATAGAAAGCACAATCCTATTGATAGGTAATATGCCTTCCTCAAATTTGTAATAGTTATAGATGCACGATTTACATTTTGATTCGTTTAGTCTTCTGTTGCTCGTGTTCTTGTAATATATAAAGCATTATTTAGTTTAAAAAATGAGGACATGTCGATATTCATTCTCTATTGTGGTTAAATGTCCTTGGCAGAGGAATTACATGATTGACTGTATTCCTTGCCTATGGCATTAAAGGATTGTACACGATTATGGTCACGATGATACCAGAATTTCGATTGACCTAATGAGGTTAACTTATCTGAGACAACAATTATGTAAATACTTATTATACTCAAAAAGGAAGTCGGTTCGAAGAAAAGGGGAAATAGTATATAATACAAATTATCATAACCTATAACAACATTATCATATCATGAATCATGTATTTGCTCATCTTTGCTCTCAGCATGTTGCATCACCCCGAGCTTCCTTAAAATGAAGATGATGTCAATAGTTTTAACTTTGTCAACTCTCATATTTACCCTATGCATACCTATTTAGCTACATAATATACTTTAGAATTGAATAAATCACGAAAAACAGCTCATTTTCTATCAGAGATCCGGTTTGTTGACGACATGATACACAAGATAGATGGCTAGGAGAAATTGAGAGCACGGGTAAATTTCAGGGAAATTTCCACAAGAGTAATTAAGAGCATGGCACAAGTTTTGCGAAAACAAAGTGTTTTCAATAGCAAGAGTTCAAATCGTTTGTTAGTGGAGCTGTAGAAAGATTTAAAAATCAGCAAGCTTCTTGGAACTCTCTCGAGGGGTGAACAGAACATTGTACTTTTCTTTTGAAATAACCTAATCATCAATCTGAAACCATTATATTTCGTAATATATAGCGTCACAAACACACGATCGTATGGTGTCTAAAGAAATCGGTGTAATAGAAGAGTTCATCAAAAGAATAATAATACATACAGTAGTACTTTTGCTAGAATACTGTTGTTGAGATGGTTGCTTGCTGGATTGCATCGAATTTTGTAAATTGCAATTATTATCGTACGATATAACACGATGTTCTTTTGTGTATAGTCATGAAACATTTCGTACTCCTTGCACTGCAGTAAAAAAGCTTCCGTAGTATGGCTTTTTTCTTGGGTTTGGTTGGGCTGGGGCTTATACTTTTGGTGCCGTTGCTACCGTACTAATATTCTGTATCTACAGCCACACCACTAGGTCTAAAGTAGAATAATATCTGTTTGTTGGCTAAATGACAGAGGGTTCAGTCGAGCAGCGATGTATGCGAGTAGTTATAGTAGGGGTGGCGTGTTGTATTCTATGCTCCATTCCTTATTCAGCTTTCTTCGCATATACATCAACAGCGACGAGAACTCTTGCTTACTTGCTTGGGAAAATATATAGTAAATATCAAGCTAGAAAAGGCCACATCATCGTAAGAAAAGGAATATTACGTCGTATGATATCGTGAAGTGGCTTGGGAAGAGGAAAAGTGTAGAAACACACACACACACTAGCACTGCTCTGCATCGTGGTCTTCTTCGAGTTTATCCGTGCTAATGCAGCAAAAGCAAGGCAGACAAGGAGTGCAGAAAAGTTTTCTCATTCTTTGAGCTCACTTGCTTTACAGCATTCGTCTAATCGACGAACAGGTTTTTTTGCTCTCCTCTAAAATACTGATTTTATAAAAAAAAATTACAGAGGCACAAACCCTACCATATTTCCCTGTGATCGAAAAAATACAAAAAATGCAACAATAATAATATAATATTTCATTGGTGCAAATTATAGTCAATTTTATTAATAATACAAATGCCACATACTGCAGGAGCTACAGTCGCAACTCATTTCACAGTAAACAGTTGAGATATAATCTCTGGTAACTAAACAAATGTTTATAACAGTATTTTTATAGTATACTGAATCGATCGATATTAT
>JAQIWO010001064.1:0-11210 GCA_034695405.1 Entomobrya muscorum | reverse complement strand
TGGCTCTTCTACTTCTTCTCTGACTTGACTTTTCTTGGTAAAGTTTGTTGTGTTGTTGTGTGTGGATGTTGTTGGTTTGATGAGCCGGTTTGTTTTCTCGACGAATAATATATAATGATCATGCTTAAAAAGCATGCATTGCATAACCTATAGTTCATATATCATATCACATCACTCTTTCTTTCCTTTCTACTGTTTCCATCCGACTTTTTTTTGCTTTGATGATGATGATGCGAGATATTTTATGATGTTTTTACGTTAGAAACAAGTACTTAAAAAAGGGAGAGAGGGCGAACGCAAAAAATGGCTTCACAACAACAGCAGTAGTAGTAGCAGTAGTAGTGGATGAAACAAACACACACAGAAACCGAGTATCATCACACAAACAACATGCATTCTTAATATCACGTCAAGCGGAAACGTGTGCATACAAAAAAAGACGTCACCTTTATCTCAAATAGGTATATATTTTTATGATAATCTTTCTTATAAAGTTTTCCATGGATGGTGGTGGAGGTGACTAGGTGGAACCGACTGTGTAGTAGTGACATGACTTTTAATGATACGCGTTGGGAAAAAAATTGGGTTCAGTTGATGCTCCATCATCATTGTCATCGTCAATATCGTCATCCTCACACACACACAAGGAATATTAAAAATGGCGTGTGTGTATATATTCATGTTGTTTCCTCTTTGTTGACTGTGCCTTGTTTGCCGTTCTTCTCATCTATCAATTTTTTTCCTTTAGTCCAATAGACCGACAGATTGCGATAAAAAAAGAAGTTTCTTGTGCCGATCATAAAAAATTATTCTTTCTGTTTTTAGCCGATATATGCCTATAAATTTCTCTGTGTGATTTTCAGATAGACGGAGATTTTTACTTTGAGAGCTTTTCATTTTTTTATTTATCGACGAAATAAAATCTGATCATGGCAAATATAGTGACATTGATGAGTACTAGTTTTGAAATAAAATTATGTTCATTTGTCGAATCCCCTGCAGAGAATATACGTTTGTATGACATTAATGTGGGATTGGGATTCACTTCTTTCCTCTTTTTTTGTTGGTGACAGAGAAAGAAATAAAAATTATTGCATATATTTTTTCCCCACAAAACGCTACCACTAATCAAATCGGTAATAAAAAAGTTTTTTTGACTCCCTATGAAATTCTAAGAAAAGAGCTATCAGGTTTCACGATGAGAATCAGAAAAAAATGTTTGGCATCATCAGAGAATGCTGTTTATATATTCTGGTCGTTTTATTTTATATTTTTCAGGTCAACAACAAATTATAATGATAAAAGAAACCAATTAAATTTGTTGGGTATCACTTTAATACACGCAGCTGCGAAAATATATAGCTTTTTTTCTACCGAAACCACTGAATTTTTTCCCAATCACAAAAGTTTCCTGTGACATTTTCATACTCACACGCTCTATCTACATATATATCGGAGAAGATATTATTATTATGAATGTGAAATGATTCTCTCAACTCAAGTCAAAGAGAAATTTTGGAGGCAAATAGGCAATGCAAGGCTTAAAAAGGGACTACAGAGGAGGATATAAAGAAAAAAGTCGTAAAATTGGATTGAGGGAAATTTTTATGGAAAAAAATGGCAATAAAACTTGGGACTCGAAAGAAAGAAAAAAATTGAACATGTGAGGAAAAAAGAGAACAGTACCGCTTTTTTTGTATACAATGCAATGTTGACGACGAGAGGACGGTAATAAAATCAGCACACACATCACATGGGAGGGAGGGAAATGTATACTGCTGCAGATCAAACGGCAAAAGAAAAACAGGACAGAGGATCGTGTGATAACTACCGACACAATATTGCATGGCAATGTCCTCTTTTTGTCAACAAACAACTTATGAAAGAGGAACGCAGCAACAACACCCGAAACGGCAATAATCAACCAAACAGTTTCCTTCCATAAACTCTCTCTATTTTTTTGCCAAGTAGGTAAATCCTTTGTATATAAAGTGGAGAAAAAATATCACATGACATGACATGATGGTATATACATACATATAATATGGTGACATGCATGCATTATGAAAGTAATCTGGAGCTAGAGGCGTATTTGCTTTTGACAATGGATGATATGATGATGATGATGAAGAAAGAAGAGAAAAAAATAGGGAAGGAAAGGTGATATCAAGATTTTACAAACAAAAGCAGTGCCCATGATGTGTGTAAGTGTGTGAGCTTATAAAGGAGTTGAGTCAGTGAATGTGTCAGCAGAGGAGAAGGAGGAAAAAACCGGGTAGCAACAAGAGCTAGTAGAGACGAGCTCGCTTAACAAAGAACAAGGTCCATATAGAGAGCCAAATAGAGGTGATATGGCATGGTGGCACCACCACCACCATCTTGATTGCCAAGCCAAGCCAGCGACAAAATAAAACGCAGTTGAAAAGGAGAGAAAAAATATACATACAAAAGCACACACATTCTCACTCACCAGGCAAGGTACTATATAGAGACGCGAGGAGCAACGGAGCACTTCATTTCTTTTGTGCTCTTGTTTCCATTTACACGTCTTTTACTTTTCTCTGAGAGATATTATCTCTCCCGAAAGTTTCCAGTTCAGGAACTTTCAGTTTCTGAAGATTCAAGCAAAGGTGAGGTAAGGTGGGAACCAGAAGTTCCCAAAAGTATATTCAGTTGGCCTGGTATTTGTCAGAGTTTTGTGTGTGATGGGAGTGGTGGCATGGAAGATAAAAGTATAGAGTTTGTGATTTTATTCGGAGGTTTTCTTTTGTCAGCTTGTTACAGAAAGACCTCCCGGTTTTCGTTTTCTGGCTTTGGATACATTTTTCCTTTTTGTGGATTCTTTTGGTGGATCCCTTACCTCCGGAAGAGCGATTTGTCCAGATTCCCTCCCGTGTGGATGCTCAAGTGGTGTTCCAGAGTTTTGCTGGTTTCCTGATCATCCTCCGAGCTTCGCTTCAGCTTTTGGTGTCCTCCCGTTTATCCTAAAAGTAATTAGCGTTATTTACCAGTTTATGATTGTTTTTGTGCGGGGACTGAGACGTTGTTCAGACCATCCGAATGAATCGGAGGTCTTACTCCAGCCCCTTTTGTGTCGCGTTTTCGTGGGTTCATTGTGTTGGGTGCAGAGAGGTGGGGACTTGAGTCCCTCCATCTGTGTCCACTCATACAGTCCACGCTCAGGTGCAGTGCCGCCAATGAAGGGGGAACCTGCACTCTGAGAGCTACGGGGTGCCTTGGGCTCAACGTTTAGTCCACGAGGGACAGCGTTGGGACCAGTGCCCAAACTAATTTCCCTTATCTCTTCCAGGGCTTTGGAGGGGATTCTCGGTGCTCGTAAAGTTTAGTGTGTGTGAATCCGGTCGCAGGGTACTGCTTTTCCGGGTCTCGCACACGTTTAAAGATTATATATAGGCTACCACAAGGTAGCATTTTCTTTTCGTTGTCAGAAATAAAAGAATATTATCACTATCAGTAGATTTTCCACTATCAGCCAGTCTACTGGCATTTTCTCTTTTCTGCCAATCACACATGCATATTGTTGCCATAGAGACCATAGTGGATCATCATAGTCATTTTCCGGCCTCTTACAATATGTACATTCTATTGTTAGTACACATTGTTTATTATAAACTCAGACTTCCGGCATCGTTATGTTTATACTGGTCAGTTATCAGCACAACTTTTTATATTCGTCTATAATCCAAATATGAGTAAATATCCATGGACGAGAACTTCTAGTATCCTGTCAGACTATTCTATTCTCCCTTTTTAAATTAAGAAGTCCCCCTAAGTCTTTTTGTTGGTAAAAAATTGTATAAATTTAGTTGGCTACTTGTTAGATTAATGACTGAACAATATTCTTTTGTGCCTAAATACATAAGTGTATCGACTAATCGGCCGCGTACACAAAGCTGGTGCGTGTAGTGGTGACGGTGACATCAAATTTTATGCATAGACTTTGTATCCTGATTTTGTCTATGTCAGTCAGTCATTAGACTCATTAGTAGTAGAACTCTCTGGGCCATAACGGTATGCACATAAAATCATAATAATGCTATTTTAATGATAGCTATTAAATTTGGATTGAGCATGATTTTTCACTTTTGTTCACCATTCTACAGCACTAATATTTTGAACTCGTAAGGGAATTTCTTAAACTGTTTACGTTTACATTTTAGGAAATCCATGTACCTAACAAAGTTACATATATTATAAGCTTTGACTTGATTTGACTCTAGTACCGTTGCAGAATGTACATTACAGTAATAAATAAATGGTTTAATAAAATGTGTACTTGCAATCTTTTAAAAATAGTTTGCCATATTAACGTTTCACACTAAATACTCTACTGTAAGTTTATGACATATATTATTATTATTAAACTCGTATTAATGCATTATCAACGCTTTGGTGGTTAGGTTTACTAAATAATGGTAACAATGGCTTAAAGTTATTCATTGTGCATGCGTATATTCTCCAACTTTGAACTTAATAACTTAACTTGCTATTAAGATATGGAAATCCTCCTTGAAATCTTGCCATTTCAGCAATTCTCACAATTCTTGTTGGTTGCATATTACTGCTAAAACTGCTGAGATCTTAAAGTTAAAATATATAAAAATTATTTGCTTAGCGGAAACTATTCAGTACATAAACTTGTCACATCAATATTGTTGTTGGCGAGGTATTGGCAAGCGAGCAAGCATGTCAATACAATACACTAGAGGAGACACCTATTTTAAAAAACAGATTGAAACATGTAAGAGCAAAACTCAAACCAGACTTAAGACGCTTTCATTTGTATGTCTAAATCAAGTTACGAATAAAGTACACCGACTAACTAATTAGTAATTAGAAAAGTTTAAAAAGTAGCCTTAAATTCCTACAGCCAAGCTACACTCCGATAACTCAATAACTGATTATTGTCAAAAAAGGTTTCTAAAGCTTGCCAATTTTTAACTTATTGCCAAAATCAGTATCGTTCGCGATCAAGTAGAAATTCTACCTGCTTTCTCTATTGTACTAATACTGAAGAAACAGGAAAATGGACATCAAGCAAAGTAAAATATATTTATCATGAGCTGCATCGGAATATTTCTCTCGAAGGACCCATGTTGTGGATGCGTCAAGCTATGGCTTGCAACGACAATCGTGTCTGGAATCGAGATTGTAAGTTTACTTTTATATTTTTGCCTAATATTATAGTTCCATAATTTCAATGCTACTTTTTCAATAACATATTTATTTAAAAGGCTATGTAAATTTTACGAATTTAATGACGAATCTTCCAATGCTTCCAATCCTACTTGTTAACTTTAACAATTAAATATACACTAAAAAGTATTCCTGCAGCATTTTATTAGTATTTCGGTCTACTCACAGTCTATGCCAGCTGGATGTTGTGAGTGTGTATATACAAATTAGTATCCACTTTCGTCCCGAAAAGGAAATGTCATTTCACTCAGATTAATTCCCTTTCCATTATCCTGATTAGATTGTGCTTTTGAGAAGATTTTCATTCTACTATGGAATTTGCCATTCTCAGACATTTTCATTTGGCGCACAACCAATTATTATGCATGTGCACATAAGGGAAAGAAAGAAGATTGAAAACTGATGAGTTGTACTGACTCGATTCTAACTTTTTAATCTTCTTACAATAATTAATGCAGACGCAACTCTTGTAACCTTTCAAAAGTAATTAAAAAATCAACTACCTTGGTTTGTGCAAACAAATACAAACATGGACTTCCATTACTGTTTAGTACAACGTACAACTTATTTTCGTGTATTGAAAAGTTCAATAAAAACTGAAATCTTTGAAGCACCACCTACCTGCAATTTTATTCTTTTCTAACAATGTTTTACTAAGGAAGATGTACTACACAGCTTGGCAAGACTATATGAAGAGAAATCATGATGCATTATATACATCCATCTCATGGATAATGTATTTTTGTATTTATTACCTGCGCCTAACATAAAACCCTTATGTTTTAGGGTTCTATACAATTCTTGAGATATTTTGAGAAGTTATAAACATTTTGGTCAGATTTTCCCTGTCTACTAAATCAATTTCCAATCAGTATATGAATTATTGGTACGTATTCTCCGTAAAACAATTTCGACAATAGGTGGTGCGTGACTTTACACGTGCCTTGATACCAATGCAAGCATGTATTTATTTTCCAAGATACGGTTCGCATTTTTCATAATTTTCAAAAGTTGCATTTTCGCTGATTAACTTTACATATTTGAAACTCTTGTACGTTGGGTTTATTTGGCATTTAGTGAAGTTAAAAGCAGTTTATAATTCTATGAGTAGGCAAATCCTTTCCTTTTCCCAATTGTATGAGCAGTCCACATACAAACTCTTTCTCAAAACTCCAGTCTATAACAATAAGGAATAATATATGATGTTGCTATTCACTCTCTGAGTCTAATCCTGTTGAACTAGTTGAGAAGCCAAATAAAATTGTTCCAACTTTTGTTAAAAAGGAGAAAAAAATCAACAAGCGGAATAGGCAGAGTATTTTTTTAGCAGTTCCATTTTCTTATAATATAAAGTTGTTGTGTCACCATGAATCAGAGTCTAAGCTTTTTTCTTTGCCTCAAAAGCGGTTTTAGGTTCCTGTTTTGTTCTTACAGACATTGGTTCCTGCTCCTGCTCATTTCTGGTTAAGTGGGTATCCACAAAACAAGTTTTTGTTGGCAAATTCTCAGCAAAAATGACAAAATAACGTTTTCTTGTGCATAATGCTGTTAGAAAGCTAGTTTCGTAGATAAAATAAATGTTTACTTCAATGGATTTTCTACGAGTTTATATAAAAATGTCTTGTACAATCGTGGCTGTAGTAGCAAACTGTGAATATGATGCTACAATATTTCATTATATTATTAGGGTTGCATTTTTGATTATGATTTTATATGTGCGTCCTTACAATTGTCATGTCAGAGATCACAGACCACATCCGATTTGGGACAAATTTGATGGTCGGCTTCCTTTGCCCTATTAAAGTTTTAACAAATAAATCAAGTCCTTCAGGGTAAACAAATAAATCTTAAAAATATGGCAAACCAATATGGCCTGTAAAACTACCTAACTACTTTATATTTGCATTTATGTGCATTAGTAAAAATTGACAATCGTAGTTTTTTAAGATTTAAAGCGCATAAAACTACACAAAATCAACTAACATGTAGCTTCCCTGCTTGCGGATAACAATAATTGAAGTAAAAAATCCCAAGTTATTTTAAAACTATCCGATTTCGGGCTTGCATTTTTCATATTTTTCATTCCATATTTTATGTTAGTTTCTTACTTTCGCCATAGGCATAATGCATCTGAAATAAGTCGAGGAAAATTAAAATCATTTGTTGTTTGAGAAATTTGTGTGTTCATCTGTCAGAGTAGGAGAGTTGTCGATAGTTGACAGTTGTAAGTAGTTCCCCTAGATTTCCTGTGTGAATAGTAGTTTTTACCTTCTCATTAAACTGTATCTACAATTCCAATTGTAAAAGTCAAAAGTAGTGTCGTACTAGTAGAGTATTACCCCAGAGAGCTTGCATCTGACAAATTGCAGTAAATCCTCTCTATCTAATCCGTAAATTTCACATATGTATCTTATTCGCCATAAACTTACTGCATGCAATCTTAAAAAATATGACGCTCTCCCTCTCCCATACAGCATGAATTCTGCAAAAAAAAATTTCGCTTTTTATATATGTATGTATGTATATATAAACTTTATTTATTGACAAAAAACCAATTTTCAACTGCATGTATGTATGTATATGTATAAATGATTTTTCCAATGAAATCTAAGTATATTGTTTTTGTGCAGATTCTTTCTACAATAGCGACAGTGACATACATCCTGTCACTTTCAACAATCAATATGTACAAAACTGAAAAAGCCTTTTGCGCATCAGGATTAACCAGCTTCCTAAATCTCTGGAACTTTGATGGTGGAGGCGAATCTAAGAATATTGATGGCATAAGTAAGTGTCTTTTAAAATCTTACAGCGAAAACTCCCGTATAAATATTCGTCTGGTAATCAATACAAAATAATCCTGACACACAATTTTCTAAAAAAAAACATGATAATATTTTATTAGAAAGTAGACTCTGGCTAACATTCGGATTGGCATTGTTCTTCAGTGTTGTCAGTTTGGCTGTTGCTTCCGTTCTTCTTTATGGTGTACAAAGGGTAACAACAGTAGTATAACTAATTGAGTTAAAAAGTTATCGTTATCTGTAGCATTTATTTAATAATCGATACACTACTAATATATAACATACTATTCATATTTTCCCCCGATTAGCGAAACATCACATTGGTGAAAGGCTGGATACTTTTCAAGACAGTTGGAATCTCACTTTGCATTATTTATCTTCTTACAACTATCATACTGGGCCAAGCAACAACGATCGGTATTATTCTTGACTTGACTGAGATTGGAGTGCTCTTCTATTTTCTTTGGATCGTTTATGCCTTTATGAAGGAATTACTAGAGAAGCGAGTTCTCGAAATGTCACCATCCATCATCCAAACTCAAGGAAAGATTGAAGTCAGCTTTCCTCTTTGAAAAACTATAGTGCAAGTAAACTTTACATGTGTGTGTGTGTGTTTACTTTCTTCGTCATATTATACTGCAGCCAAGCCAATTCTGCGAGCTGCTCTCAAAATATTTAGTTATAAGTACCTATGTATGTATATAAGATATGCCTACAGCTTTTTTTGTAATATTTATGCATAGACATTAGACAATATTAATCAGGAAACAGGAAAATAAATATAGAAGCACATATGGAAATAAGACGACATCCAGTTTCATCATCTTTATAAGAAAGAACTTAATATAATTGAATATTTTCTTTCCTGTTGGAAAGCTTGCTTGCTGTACATGGATGCTGGACTGACTGCCAGAAAAAAACATCATGTCTCAGAACACACACGCCAAGAGAACACGAGTTCATGATGAACTAACGAAAAATAAGATCGTAAATACATGTTGTTGACTTGTGTAATCAAAAAATACTGTTTGCAAACTTTTCACACTTTCATTCTTCTCTTTTCTCTCTGGAAAACTTGTTTGGTATTGTTATTTCAATTTCAATATATAGTATATAATATGTACATTGTAGTGTCATGCGAAAAATATTACGTCCTTTTTAATCTTATTACTTGTTCATTTATGGGATTATGAAGATCAGAGTTTTGTCACTATAAGTGGTGTAATGGTATGATGTGTACCTATATAATCATATTTTAGTAACAGCTTATGAAACAGTCGAGATATCTTGTCATATTATATTTTTTAGTGTTTAATAAAACAAAAGATAGTTTTAGTGTACGAACTATATAATACATAGGTATGTTGTATTAATTAAAGTAGTGTACCCACATAAATAAGCAGATATGTATGTACTTGGCAATGCACTTCTTGAGATTTTGTTACATAGTTATGGGAGTATATATATTTTAATATTAAGTAATTAAAACTTCTTGAATACCTGTTTTTATTTTGTCGAGTAAATGCTACAGTAAACAAAATATTAATTTTATACATAGTAATTAAAAGTCTAGCGTGCAGAGTTATAATGTAATAAAGCTTAAAAAGCTGTAGATTAAAAAAATTGATTATATTCAGCAAACAATTCAGCAATATTTCTGCTGTGACTTTTCTATTTGTCTACCGTAACTATATTATGTTATATCGATTCGAATATTTCGGCTGCACTGTTCTCTCGGGTTGTTGAAACTGATACCGATTCCTCTGTGGTTCAATTGTTGGATTATATGACCTGTTGTAATTGTTGTTGTTATTGCGCTCACTTTCCGTGTTATACTTCGTATGAATGGATGGAATGGGTTTAACTTCTTTAGCTGGGTTCACTGCATCAGGCTTAGGCTTGGTTTGTCCACAGTTGCAGTAGTCCTCCTTGTTATCACGCAATTTCGTTTCTTCCATGAATTGCATCACGTTGTGCAGGTAAATGTGAAGCACAAATATCATCAGACCCATTGTCACCCCAGTGGCTATTTGAAGAACAAATATCTGAAATGGAATGCGAGCTCGCCACTTGGGAGTAGTCAGAATCTGCGTCCCTCTCTACATTGACATTGCAATGGGCCAAATACATATTATGCAGATTTTTTACAATGAAATGTTTTCACATACTCCTTAATTTTTTGTATTTTAAATCGTGATGTGACGCTCTGTGACGCTGTAGGTTTCTTACATTTTTAGCATAAGGAAAAGGACAGTAGTCTTTACAAATAACGCTAAGTAGTAAAACAGCGGCACACAGTAAGAACGTCAGGATAAATAAGGTGCCGAACTGAAACGGATTACATTCAAATAATTTCGTCAGTTAAAAAATCGACCTCAACTTGGAAAAAATTACATATGAACCTCATGTTTCAGGAACTTACAGTGTATCTTCCACATACGTTGATACTTTCAAACAACACTAAAAGATAAGTCAACTGAACAAGCATTATAAATAACGACGCGTACGTCACCGTTCCCCAAAAAATTAAATGAGGTTCTAGCTGCTGCCTACTTTTCTTAAGTATCAGTGTGTATGTCAAAGCGTAATAAAGAGAAAGGCCAAACAATGCCATTCCATACAACTGAAACCCCAAGTTCGTGTAATAAAAGTCATCAAAAATAGTATGAGATTTTTTTGCTATTTCTTTGCAATGATGAAATATATATGATACACCTACCCAGAGGAGCGGAGGCAACAAACAATGTATACAGCAACAATACCAACAGCGACACACACCGGCACGACAGCAAGGTTTTTCACGATTTCCCATGTTTCTTTTCCTCTTTTCTTCAACCTCTTTTTTCTTCTTTTCTTCATTCTGTTTTACTTTCTCTGAATCCTTTTGGCGTTTTTCTTCCTCCTTTTTCCTCTTCTCATCTTCCTGTTGCTTTCTTTTCCCCTCCTCCATCTTTTTCTTATCCTCATTTAGTTTCTTTTCCTCTTCCTCCTTTTTGCGGAAATCCTCATCCTTCCTTTTCTTTTCCTCCGCTTTCAATCTTACCTCTTCATCCTTTTTTCTCCTCCGGTCGTCATCCTGGAGCTTTTGGTCACTAGCCGTCTGCATGATGATGCTGGATTATATCATCCCTGTCAAATCTTTCCTCGGTCCAGGTTTTATTGGCGGTGGTGGTCCCACTTCTTGGAGAG
>JAQIWO010001063.1:0-11222 GCA_034695405.1 Entomobrya muscorum | reverse complement strand
ATGGGCCATACAAGAGTGCTAATTTATTCGGAGGAAAACTACAGCGGAGATGATTTGCAAGGATCGGTAATACTGGAAGGGAATGAATGCCAGACATTTTACGAGGGAGACAGATGGCACAAAAGGATTGCGAGTTTGATTGTGACGGATGGCTGTCTACAGTATTTTGATGGGGAGGAATGCACCGGGAAATCGGAAGTTGTGGAAGGTCCTAGAAATCGACTTGGAGAGAGATGGAAAAAGAATATCATTTCTTTAAAGAACTGTGCTGTAAATTAAAACTCGTGCAAATTGAGAAGCATTCCAAAAATTGTTGATCATAAAATCCAAAAAGTGTCAATAGATACATAAAACTTTCTACGAAAGCATGCACCATTCTGACAACGCTTATTATTATTTGATTACTATTTAAATTGCAGAAATAAAAGTTTCTCTGAAACCTCTAGTTCCCAACAAGGCTAAATGCTAATATTATTATGCTTTATCTGCAGCAGACCTAAAATTTACCCTTTTATACAACTGTTGAGACACCATCACCAAAATAAGCATTCCTCAATTATTTCTGAAGCATTTTATTATTCAGACAATCCAGTTCTATCAATTTTTACATGTCTTTTTACACGCCATTGTTTTAAAAAGTATAGAAAAGAGCTGAGAAGAAATTAATAACTTATTGGTAAATTCAAGCGTAATTTTCACATACAACACGATTTAGCGCTTGCACTTAGAATATCTATATGATAGAGTCGGAGCAAATTTTCACATCCAAAGTGAAAATATCCTTTCTAAACACTTACCTATCCACTTTCATAAATGTTTTAAATAATATATGTTGCATGTGATTATTACATTTCATAGGTGTAAACGACAAAACAAGTAATATTCTTAAAACAACGACGGTGAAAGGAATGAATGTAAATTATGAAATCCTTGATGGTTAAAAGGGATTCTTGGGGACGGAATATTATACTTGTGGCATAAAAATCCAGTAGACATATGGGATTTGAAGGGCATTCATGGATTACGAGTTTTCTAAATTTAATTTTTTAAATACATGTGTACGTATATGTTAGACAGCTTGCATATAATATTATGGTTTCAGTTGAATTTATACGTGTCCATGTATAATATTTATATATGCCTTCGTTTTTCAACTGGTGGAGCTATCCAAATATATTCGTCGCTCTCTAAATTAATACTTAATTGACTTCCAAAAAGTTAAGAGCTTGCTAGGTTGCTAGTTGTTTTCTAAGTTTTTCTGTCAATGTCAATTCTCACTTGATAGAATAATTCAAACATGTAATGGCAAACTAAAAAGTTATATAAACCTTGATTATGAAGTGCCGTGGCAATAAAATCATAGAAGATCACAGTATACCGAGTAACTGTCCGTCTGTCTGTCTGAACGTCCGCACGATAAGTCGAGAATGCTTCATCCGATTTTCACGAAACTTAATATACAAGTTCCTAGGGTCATATGGAAGAAACCTTTTGATTTACAGCCCAATCGGAGAATGTTAACGGTTAAAAACCGTTACATGTTAAAACTTAATACGCGTTATATAGGGCATGCAATATATCCTTCGAAAGGGATTTTAAAACTTATTATTTTTCATATAAAATTTAATATATTTTTAATAGTTTTAAACCCGTAAATCGACTTTTAATATTTAAATTTTAAAAATAATATTTTTTTAAAATATATATATTTTGAATAGGAAACACGCGGGCAAAACCAGCTTTTATAACGTAAATAAATAACACATTTAACACACGGCACTTTACTAACGGGTTTACCGGTTTTATTAATATTCAAACAGTTAAGTAGGGTTACGTGTTAGTTCTCAAACTTAACTCAAGAACTTTTACCACTAGCTTAAAAGACTGGTCGTTGAGGGATTAATATTAAACGAAGAAAAATGCGAGAGAGTGGTGCCTACATAATTTATTTTTGTCAAGCTTAACTCTTCTTCCAGCAGCTTGGTAACAAGCCATCTTTCGCATTCCTAAACTTGTATTTGACGAAATTCTTCATAATATCGTGTTTTTCAGTCTTCAGTCTACAGCTTAAAGTCAATAATAATTTCTTTTAAAATGTCTTTAAAATCACCAACAAGATATTTTGATTTGGTTCACACTTATTATCGCACAGTGCTCGTTTCCCCCGTCACTCATACTTTCGTCGACGAATCTTTCGTCACAAAAATAAGCACAGACAAAAAACTCACCTTATTTTTATACTTTATAATTCGCTTTATAGAAATAGCAAACGTCGTGCAAATCATAAACCTAATAACTCAGTCTCTTCTCGCCACTAGAAATGGGCAGCCAATTGAATACTTTGAGTTATTTGGAAATCTGGAATGGATACTGGCCCTCTCTTCGATCGCTCTTTGCGACATATTTTTTACGAGAGCCGACTTAAATTTGTGCTTAAGAAGATTAGTGGATTGCTTAAGAGAAATACTAAGGTTGTCCGAGCCTGACCTGAACACAATAAAAGCTAAGATCATTGCCAAATTGACTCGTCGCACATTTTGGATATGGTTTCACAACACTGCAGTCGACTACTACACCTCAATTAACTTGGGGGTTAACACGTTTGGCAATTTTGACAATGACTTTTCCAGGCTTTACACTGCAGTGCCGTGGAAGGATTCTGATATTGTCAACGCAGTTTACTGGGTATCTCTGGTGATGAATATTACAACTTTAATGTTGGTCTGGTCCCTGTTTTTCGTATTTCCTGGAGTCTTGGCTTACCATTTGGAGGCTGCCGTGTATTGCCTGATCATGAAACTGGAGCAGGGTAGAAGTATCGATGATGTGGAAGCTATTTTGGCGATCTACAGAAATCTGGAGTATCTTATGAGAGATGGGATTAACTCGATTTTTGGCTATTTGGCGTTTTCATATTACATGATTGTGGGAGTACAGCAGTTCACGGAGGCATTTTTCCTTTTTCAATTAATGAAGTCTGGAGCAGGATGGGAGGACTATAAATTGCTTGTCCTTGATATATCGGTAATAAAAAAATGCAATTCAAGTTATCAGAAATATGTTTTTAAAAGGGGTTTAACTCATTCATTATGATAATAATTTGACGACAGATTTGTTATTTTAGCTCACTGTGCCGAGAATATTTCACGCTTATTACGCCATGTCCAGACTACACGCAGCCACTCAAGCCTTTCTTCGTGCTGTTAAGTTGACCACAGCTAAGATAATTGATGCACGGGCTCCAGTGCTTTTGCCTAGCAAAGGGTTAAGGATTTTTCGAAGGAAGCTGTTGCTGGTAAGACCAGTGGTCATTAAGCTGGGGCCTTGCACGTGTGACACTAATTTGCCGTTGAAGGCAATGTCTACAAATTCGGATTATCTCATAACGGCGGCCCTTTGGCCGTAAATGAAGCATTGACAGTTCTCATGAATGTAATTGATCGAAACTAAAGAACGATTTGAATTTATTTGTATAACTTTGCAATTCTCTAAATAAATAATTAAAGAATACAATATTTGTGATTTTGTAGATGTTCCAATCCAATCCCTCAACTGCGGAATTGACAACTTTGGTAGAATATCGATGCAAACATTGGTATCAGGTATTAAACATATATACATACTTAAGGCATCCTACCTCTTCTGTCACTCAGGTCAAGGCTGATTGCAATAATAAATAATTCAAAATATATTTTACATAAATAACAATTATCTCTTATTTATTTATATTTAATAGTATTCATAATTTGTCAGTGACAGAATAAATAAGTGAGTCAATTATCACATCATATCGGTCTGCTGTAAGTTCCCATGAAATGAGTTCCGATATCTACATATTCCTAGGCGGGGATTCCAAGAATAGGATTATTCCTATAAATGAACAATTCTAATAAAGTTGCGATTCCTATATGGGATAATTCATATATTACAAAATTGCAATAATACCACAGCAAATACCCTAGATGTAATTTAAAAGTGCTACAATCTTTTTACACACACATCCCGTCTCTCATCCAGTAACAAAGGGCCCATACAAATGGAATCAAAAACTAAATAAAAAAAATGGTACGTACATTAAAGTATACCAGCACGCCTTGGTGGGGCAAAATGACTATAGTTAAATTGTAAGGTTGGAAAAATACAAGTTGGATAAGAAGTGTCCACGTATTTCAGGAAAACAAGAAAGATTTCTTTTGATGATAATGGTAGATTTCTAATGTCTGTTTTTATGTTTTATTGTCAACAGGATGCGGATGGTCCCACCCATTCAAAGTACACAGATGACCACTGTGGACACACGCTTGACCTGCTCTTTGTAATCATGACATTTTCCATACTGATTGGCTCGGTGTACACAATCGGCAAGAACCTACTGAAGGACAGTGACTGGTTTAAAGCGGACTCTGGAATCTGTAAATTCTTTGGGAACCTTGGAAACTCACTCATCATCTGTTTGGCCCGCTGCGTTGGAGCTCCACAAACTCGAACTCCACTGAACCAGGAAATACCAGAAGACCAGCAAGGATCCTCATCACAGCAATCTAATGTATCGGCCGGACAAGGATCCACATTAACACGCCAGCATTTAGAAAATCCGAAACATGGACCGTATACACGCCAACCATCTGCCATGTATAACGCTGGAAGGTAAACAATGATCATCTCACGATGTCCTTGTCCACAAAACGTACATGAATCCAGAAAAACAGGAAGGATCAGCAACCTGAATAAATATCAAATGAAATTATTATTTTTATATCCTTTCACAGTATGTAGTAATCCTGGCCCATAATGTTAACAATAATAAAATGTATAGTTTCAAAAACAATGATAACCAACAAACTCTTCAAATAAATAATTACTTCCGAATCATCTCTTAATCTTTCGCCATACTCAGTCTCATACATGATAATATTTTGGGGAATTTTGACACCCTTATCAACGCGTCATTAGAGTAGAACTGTAAAACTCTGGAAGAATATCGACTTTAGTCCAACGACAGACTTTGTTGCAATCACAGCGACTTCATCAGTGAGTGAACTAACTCTATATATTTTTTTGGGGAAAATCCAATCTCGATTTGCTACACAAGAAGCATTATCAGCTTCTCTGATTTTTGCACTAGGAGTTTGTAAGTGTGCTATTGTAGTTGTGAAGTAATCATGCTTCGTGCTAGCGAATCTAGGCATCAAGCCTCTACATCCCTCCCTGTCCACGGGGCTATACGTACAAAATCATTTCAAGATGTAAAGGTCCGATTTTTCAACCCATTGAACGATAAACCGATTGTTTTTTCCAAGTTGCTGTTTGAGCTTATTGAGCAGTATGTACTGGACGGGTACATGCCAATTATGATGGGGATGGATACGGAGGACGGCTGGCGCTGTCTCAGCGAAGCAATCACTTGGAGTGACGGGGGTCGGATTTCAAAATCGGATTTGAAGTATGGCGTTGACGCGTACTTTAAACAAGAAGAAGAAAGACTCAAGGACCTCAGGGATGGACCTGAGTTTCAGGAATCGTACAAGTGCTTGGTGACAACTGATCAAATAACTAGTGGCCTCCTGATTGCCGTATCATCAATGATAAGAAAAAAACATTGTTGTGTATGGCGTTCATGCACGAATTGGAAACGACGGAAAACAGATGCAGAAGAAAAACGTGGTTCTCAAAATATTTAAGTTCTACGGAGGAGCGCTAAGCCCAACATCTTCAATCTTTTTGTACGAGAGCACAGACTCGAGCTGGAGAGATTCACTAAACCCAAGTGAGCTGTACTATCACCCATTACTCGCCATTAATCATGGCGCATTCTTTGAACTAACTATCGAAAGCGCTAGTGGCCATGACGTGGTCAGGACGAGTAAATACCCACAACCATCACTGGAATCAGATTTGGAAGTGGGCACAGTGCAAGCTGGTGGGCATTTCGCATCACTTCCTATCACTCCCCACGATAGTGTAGATAAGAGGTCTGCTAAACGATCCGGTGTGGAAGCTCCAGGCATTGGAACCTCGCATCCCTCTGATGTTTCTCCAGAACACGTTCATCCAGCATCCAAAACCAAGGGTTCCAACGTTACAGGAAGTAAGAAGGCACAAGCATCAAAACCTCCAAGATCAAGTTCTCCAAGATCATCCAATCATCCAGGTTCACAGACGCCATTATCCAGCGCTGCAGGGTCGTCTATAGCTGGAGCCCCCAAACAAAGACAAACTCAGCAACCCATTACCCCAAGTTCGAAATCCAAAGGACATAACGCTGCAGGGCCAGGAGATCAAAGTCTGGCTGCAGGGTCAGGAGATCAAAGTCTGGCTGCAGGGTCAGGAGATACAGCTCTGGCTGATCTCAAGACGTCGGCACCAAAGAAGCCACTCCGTGGAAAGAACACACAAGTAAAAAGTGCTATTGGAGCAGCAATCATAAATGATCTACCACAGGAAGGCAGAGGCAACCACAATATTGGACAAAAGCCAAGTGCTCCTGCTGCCGCTGCTGGAGCTGCATCATTCACTGGAACAGCACCTCCAACAACTGGAACTAGCCCTGCTGATTCTGCTGCTGCTGGAGCGACCTCTTCCATGGGAACAGAACCTCCAAACAATGGAGAAAACATTTCATTTGCGGGTCGTGCAGGACCTCTGGATTACGACGAATGCCTAGAACACTTCTCGAACTAATACAGATGCTTAATAATCTGCCAAATCATCAAAAACCGGAATATGTACTGCAAATATTATAAGCTTGGTTCTATGATAGGGAGGAATTGGAACCAAAAGTGCCCAAGAGACCTCCAATTTTACTGACAGTGGATAAAAGGAACCACCTATCCAATATCATTCCAGACTTTTACAAACGCTGCGCGTCGCCAGCCGTGTTCTCCTCTTTAGCTGGCGAGTTTGTGGACGCCAACATTTTCCCCACTGCTACAGAACCATCTAGGGAGATTGCTTATGCGTTCTTCGAGCTTGGCCTGCTGGATAAGTGTAGTGTGATTAAATCAATGCCTGGTAACTGCCTGCTGGAATCATTGTCAAACTTTTCCTTTGGCGGGACACAGTTGGCGTTTTTTGTGAAGCTCGTATGCTTTACAAAATGCATCGAATTATTCGATGATATAAAACCAAATTTCGTTCAGTTACTCATAAAAATTCTGCACATAATATTATTATTACCCCTTAGTTATTGTCTTCTTATTTTGTTTTATAGCAGACTTTTCAACTGGCTTCAACTCCTTTTCCACGTACATGACGCCACGAACACAGTGTCTTCCAATGCTACAGATTACGTGGAATCCCTCTGTCATGTTATAAAAATTTGTCGACGGCACTTCGATAAGTTGTTCCTCCATCAATTCGCATCCATGGAACGAGACAGGGAGCTGCTCCTCTTCCTGTAAAAAGCAATAATGTTATTGAATTTTTTTCCTCTTTTAGGTAATTGAACCTTTTTTAAATTAAAAATCCGCAATCATTACGGTTGCCGTATAATACACAAACCTTTGTTTTTTAAATTTTTTAATACCTGATTGGCTGGCGGGTCTAAAGGCAGCTTCTCCTCATTTTGGCCCACATGCTCTGGCTCAGGTCTCACGTCCTCCGTTACTACTCCGTCCAAAAATGATTCCGTCTCTCGTCCATTTATGGCTGGGTAGCTTGCGTCTAGTGTTCCAATTAGTTCGTCGTTGTCGTTGTAAACTTGTCGTTGTGTCAGCAAGCTGTAAATATATAGACATAGTTTACCCGGGTATTCCCGCCAATGGTACATCTGTGTTTCGTGTGATCTCGATCCCAATGAAGCCAATAACTGAAAAACGTCATCATGGTCTAGGCGGTGTTCTTCGGCGGCTCTCCTTATATGACCATTCATCAAAGATTTTCTAACTTTTCTAATATTTTTTTTTAAATCTAACGCCCTTTATCAACCCCTACTTACTACATCTGACTAGATTACTTTATAGTTTTACATTTCATACATTCCTCATCATTTCGTGTGTTATCGCACCTTCACGTGACTCAAACTTTTACAAAATGGCTGAATCCATCTTCCGCACCGGTAAAACTCTGTTTATTTATTTCACGCTGCTATGCTTCCCACGCTTAGTTTGCCATATGACTGGACATGACTCGCTAATACACATGACTCCTAAATATTCGCTGTCCGAGTTTTATCGTGTCAGATTAACTCATACTACTTCAAAAAGATACTACTTAAAAATTTCTGTGATTTTTATGTACATTTATTGATACTGCTGCTGCTTAGCGTGACATTATCATTACATATACTGACAATTACTGGTGCTTATAATTATTATTGATGATATTTTTTTGGTTAATGGTTGCGTACCTCCTCCACGCATTGTTACTAGCATTCCTTGTCCTACTTATAATGTAAAACCTGTTTTGGTCAAGTATATCATTGTAAAGGATAATATTATTTTCAGGCTCTACGTTGCACTGCTCTGACATGTACAAACCTTCATCTTTGTTCCATTTATGTTTATTTATGCATGCAGTCTGTTCTTCACCACAAGCTATCTCCGCTTCTTCCCTTATATTTACCATTCACATTTCTTCATCCATAATATGCTTCAACAATAATATGCCTCGATATAAATATGATTCAATAACAAACCTATGCTACAATTATAACCCTGTGCTTCAAAAATGATGTGCATCACCATTTATGTACTTAAATCTACTTTAATAATCGTTCCTAAAAGCTCCACCCTCCAAACCATGACTTTTTAACATTTGATGCATTTTTCTTTAGTGGAGTCCCTTCCACTGTTCAGCAGTGCTGAACCCATCCCAACTTTTTATGATAAAATCAATCATCGCAGTGGTACTTAGCTGAATAATATAATAATATGGCACAAATCAATTCAAGAGAGTTGGAGTAATGAGCAACTTTATGACATAATGAAGAATTCATAACAAGTCATATTATAGCAGTCTATTATGCGCCAAAAATAATTAAATAATTAATTACACCTTGTAAATGACGATAGTATAGCTGTTGTGTCAAAGGTGCTTAAAGTAGTTTGTACTTTTACCATGATGAATAAGTAAGGACTTAGCCACTAGAAGTGAAAGGTGCCTAAAGTAGTTTGTACTTTAACCATGTTAATCAAGTAAAGACGTGAGAACTACAAGTCAGAGGTGCTGAACCTAATTAGCACAGTTATCATGCCACTGTAATGTTGTAGCTACTTTTTCACAAACAATTGGGTCTAAGATTTACGCATAATTTTATATTACTTCATGTACGTTGAATTATATGCAATCTAACAGTAAATAAAAAGATATTTGGATATAGAATTGAGATTTAAAAAATGAAAGTCTTGAAATTAATTAAAATATTTACTACTGGGAAATGAGAACTACTACAACAAAGACATCAAAACCAGAAACTATTTAGTATTTAAAAAAATTAGATTTCAAATTGTTTCTCTACTTGAACAATAATAAATCGCTCAACCAACGTCTCAAATTACAAAAAGCATCAGCGTAAGAGTAGAGCACAGGGTAGTCTAGATTTTCATCTGTTAAACTAAAATGACCAAGAAGGTAGTGAAGCATGATTGAAGAGCTAAGAATTTGGTGAAGGTACGGACAAAGTTTGTGATCACAAAGTACATTCTATAAGCAAGAAGGCGATGATGAGCGATAAAAGAAGTATAGCCTATCGAAAATTACAACGCATGAAAAAATAGCAAGGAAGTACCTGATAACACAAAAAGTCAACAATGACCTTATGTACTGGAGTATACATTTGAAGAATTGATTATTTGATTAGGTAAACAGAGGCGTATGATGAGTTATATGACAAGTCAAAACGATTGCAATCTGATTTTTTCTTCTGTCATAGATAAACATGAAGATTCTGAATAAACCACATAGATATGGAGGAAGTTGCCGTTGGATTGAATTATAAATCATGCAAAAGATAGATGTTATGATGGATAATGTAGTTTTAACGTACTGACAAATTTCATTGATCCGATTTGAATAGTTTGGTTTATACGTGCTGACAAGAATCATTGGCCTGATGTAATTCGTGGACTTTATATATTGTGTAAATTAAATAGTTAATTGTTTCTTTTCTATTTTCAGTTGGTTTTTGTTCAGTTATTGCATATTTTCGTTGTTCACTTTATTTTTTCATACACACTGCCTACAATCCCGTGATGCGAGTCCTCTTCTGAACATTTCATATGAGTTATTGTTAGGAGACCTTGTGCAAATGGTGTAACTGCTTAATGCATCATAAAAAACTGCATAAAATTTTCTGATTGTGACAAATACAATTCCCTTAGAATCAGTTTACTTTATATCAGCAGAAAAAAATAGTTGCATGAAACTCTGAACTTGCAGTTATTTGACTAGAGAAACAGGAAGTGTCATGCTGAGTGTCAATTTTCTTGTGGTTTTTATGCTTTCAATTGTGTTTAAACTAATGTTAATTTTGTAGATGACCATGAAAAACCAAGCTAACGTGAACGCTTCAATTTCAATGGGATTCTTCAAATTAAGAGGAACGTCTATGATATCTATTAGGAGTAAAATATTTGGCATACGCTATTTTATTTAGCGACAAGGTTAATCCTCATAGTTATGTGCAATTACTACAGTTTTTTTCACAGAAATAATTTAAAAATTCGACAAACTATAATAATATGAATGCTTTTAAAAACTGTTACTGTTTCAGTACATGAGAAAATTAGTACGCAATTAAATCAAAGCCATCTTTTTATCCTGTAATATTACATTTTACAGACATACGCATATTAGAAGAATTGAAGAAAAAGATAAACCATCAAAAGCAACCGAATAAATTACTAAAGACATATGAAATGATGCCAATTTGGCTGAGCGCGTGCTCAAAACAAAGAAAACTGTGCCAACAAAAGACACCTCTAGCTCAAAAGAAATGCTTTAAAAAATCAAAAGCCAACTTTTCCGTAAAAGGGCTATTTTTATTAAGTATCTATTGCTAGTTTACACATTAAATCTATTTTCTTTAAATATTTGGTGTTTTTTAGAAAATTTTAAAGTGACTTGAGGTGATGAAGCTACCATTATTATAGGCTGTTGCATGCATACTGTCTCTTGAACTGAGAAAGTCATTTTTTTGCAGTAGACGCTCTATGACTTTTTTCTCACTGTAGGGTAGGGGAAAATGTAGGGGTGGTTTGAGAAAAATTGTAATTCAGTGAGAA
>JAQIWO010001062.1:0-11225 GCA_034695405.1 Entomobrya muscorum | reverse complement strand
ATAGCTTATCTATCTAATTTACATAGTTTAAAGTGTATTGGAAGAGAATGCAAAAATCCTTTAATGTGATAACGCGGCTGGGCCAATCTGAGTTATTCAAATTAGGTTCCTTTCCTCAGATACATACACACATGCAACATCCCCCAAAAAAATTCGTCACTTGTCCCAGGCCAAAATCCCGTATGAGAGATAAATGGATTTTTTTATCCCTTGTCGAAGGAAAAGTTGACCAAGAGTCTCCAGTTTTCGTCCCATCTCCCCGAATTTTCGTTAACGTTAACCAAAAATCGCTATTTTTCATCTCTGATCTTAAAATCGCGTCCAAAAACGGCAACGTCGTTGCTGCGTTGTGTAAGATTTTCCATGCCCGGATATTACGAAGACTTTATGTGTGAGCTTCCTAAAAATACTTGTACATTTTATACAGTTTATTTGTCCTTTTGTTCTGCGAAGGTTGACTTGTTTCGTCTTTCTCCCCTTTAATGTTCCGGATTGTCCGTTTGATGCCTGAATAAATGGGAACTATCAGTTGGCGCCAAGGATTATGGCGGGGTTGTGTTTACATGTGATTAATCTCCATGATTCCTCCTATCACGTCTCTGGACAGGTAAAATCGCTGATGATTGCTATAAAAGATGTTATAAAATGCTCCAGTAAATCATAAGATATTTCAAATAGTTGTCTTTGGTTTTATTACGATTACGTTTACTTACTGATAAACATGCCAATGTTAAAAAAATTCGCTTCTGCGACAAACGTTTTCCCGCAGGCCTTGCAATCAACATTAAATTTTTTCAAAGAATTCATAATTTCATGAATTCTTGTCATCCGCCTTGTGAAATTCGGCAGCGACTCAAATCGTCTTGGACAATCTTTGCATTTAAATTTGGTATTATATAATATAAATGGGATTTGAACATTTAAATTATTTTTGAGTGTGAAATTGATTGCAGAATAGGGACGCAAAGATTGGGACCTTGATCACAAAGTTTCAATAGTTTTTGCAGCTTCATCTAATTGTAAGATACGAGAATTTCAATATTTATCTAAATCAAGCTTTAAGCTTTCGAGCTCTCTCTTCAACTCTTTCTGTTTCTCCAATTGATGTTTGATAATTTGTTTAAATGTGTTACTAGTATGTTTTGGGTCACTGGATAATGGTTCTTGGGTTTTTTCTTCCACTTTTTAAAAATGTTTTTCTATCTTAAGTGCTGAATCATAAAACTCAAAACTTATTTGAGAACTTACTTTGTAAATAATTAGCTAACATCAAATTATTGAAGATTATCGAAATGTGAATGTTAAAAGGTAAAACTGATAACTGCCTGACACTCACTGCTAACAGTGAAGTTTTTCTTGTCCTTACGCAACGAACTCAAGATCTTTGTTAACTAGAAGAGAACAAAAATGAGAACTCAACGGAATAAATCCTAATTTGTTATTGTGGAATGAAACTTTGCGAAACTTACGAGGAAATTTTCGCTAGCTTTGACCAGTGTTTCCAGTATTATTATGAGCGCACGATGCATTTTTTCACGAAATGTGGACAGCCAAGCATCAAATGGGCATTTTAGAAGAGGCATTGGCGAACGCATTCCAAGCAAAACTGGTTCTGATGTTCGAACTGCAGAAACGAGTGATCAGAACCAGGTCATCTGTACACTCGTGTTATTAGTGCACTCAAACGAGAAGAAACGATTTAAATGTTAATTTTGAAGCAAGCTATATAACAGCAAGAAATTTTAAACCAATACATCCGGGGAAACTTGGTTAAGAATTGTGAGATCTGTGGAAAGTCGTATGTCTCCGAACAGGAGCAGCACAAGTGAATTCATGCCGCAACCAAGCCGCTCCACTGTGTCATTTGCTCCAGATCTTTAACTAAGCAGCAAGCTTTGGATGAGCAAATCAGAAAGAAGCTCCTCTCACTGAATCCAGGGAGGGAGGAATGATGGAGGACGCGTTTGAATAAACATACATAAATTAAAACAAGGCATTTACGACTGTAAATGGCCATAACTAAAATTCAAATAAAATATTTTACAGTTTTTTTAGGTAGGAATTTTTCCAACAATATGAAAAAGTAAGTGCCTTTGTCAATATGTTTAAGTCGAATACGTTTGTTGTTTGAAGAAGTAAATAAAACATTGTGGAGACAGCTTAAAATATAATAACATAACCAGTGGTTACATGGATATAACACGGGTATGTTCCACCGCGGTAAGTTTTAAGACTCTAGAGACCTGCTTTACAGCCACATCCTTCTCGATTTTAGCGATTTGCTCTATCGCCTTGACCTGCTCTACGATGAATAAAATTGATAAAAGAATTTTTTATTCCGGTTTAAATAGCTTTAAATTAAAAAAAGATTTTTTCCATTATTATAAAATGGATTTAAATAAAAAAAAGATTTTTTCCATTATAATAAAATGGATTAAAATAAAAAAAGATTTTTTCCATTATTATAAAATAGATTTAAATAAAAAAAAGATTTTTATCCATTATTGAGCAACTATTTTGGTAGGCTAACTTTTTTTCCCGATATCTTCAAAATTCCAATTTTTTTGTATTTACTAGGTAGTATGTTAGACGAAACTTACGTGAGCAAAATTTTGAGTCTATTAGCCTCTGTATGTGTGCGTAGCAGAGAAAGTAGTAAAGTACATCTCGGATTTGAACAAAAATTTTGCCAGATACATTTTTTTCTAGTAACTGCTTAGCTATTTTATAAAACTGGAGGTGGTGTAAAGTAAAACCTGGAATTTTCTTCAAAATGCACTATGAGTCATTTCAAAGCACTGTCATATGCAGTAGATATAGGCGATTGTATGTAGAAATTTCTGAAATTTTTGAAAAGTAACTTTTCAGGAAGTCGTATCTTTAGATAAACTAAACTAGTTGTCATGATCAATAGCATTTTAGAGACCCCATAGACTAGTCTTTATGTTGACTAAATATTAGGATTACAAGTGCAAACCCGTAAGTCCGATGACTCGTCGAGCACCAGAGTTCAAGGTGCTTCAAAATTGTACCAACAACCCAAAATTGGCATAACTTTTGTTTAAAAGTTAATATTTTCAAACAAAAAATACACATGCTAGACTTTAATATTCTACGTAGTTTGACACCACAATCAAGAAAATCGAACAACAAACAAAAAAGTTATTACAAGTTGAAGTCACAGGCCTTATATAAGGACCAAGCTGTAAAGTTATTAATAGAATTTGGCCTAGCTCCAGGAGTATCAGTGATATCATGTTGTAACATGCGTTCATATTATTTCTAGTTCGTCAGAAGTGAAACTCCTCGTCAAACTTTGTAAAAAAATATTTTTATAAAATTGACGAAAATAGCTTTTCTGTTTTTTGCAAAACATTCTCTGGTGACTTCAACTTGTAATAACTTTTTTGTTTGTTGTTCGATTTTTGTGATTGTGGTGTCAAACTACGTAGAATATTAATGTCTAGCATGTATATTTTTTGTTTGAAAATATTAGCTTTTAAACAAAAGTTATGGCAATTTTGGGTTGTTGGTCCAATTTTGAAGCACCTTGAAGTCTTGTGCTCGACGAGTCACCGGGCTTACGGGTTTGCACTTGTAATCCTATTATTTAGTCAACATAAAGACAACTACTAGGGGTCTCTAAAATGCTATTGATCACGACAATTAGTTTAGTTAATCCAAAGATACTGCTTCCTGAAAAGTTACTTTTGAAAAATTTCAGAAATTCTTACATTCAATCGCCCATACCTACTGCATGTGACAGTGCTTTGAAATGATTAATAGTGCATCTTGAAGAGAATTTCAGGTTTTACTTGGCACCACCTTCAGTTTTATAAAATAGCTAAGCAGTTACTAGAAAAAAAATGTATTTGACCAAATTTTTGCCCAAATCCGAGATGTACTTTGCTACTTTCTCTGCTACGCACAAAGACAGAGGCTTATAGACTCAAACCTTTGCACACGTAAGTTTCATCTAACATGCTATCTAGTAAATAAAAAAAATTGGAATTTTAAATATATCAGGAAAAAAAGTTAGCCGGGCCAAAATAGTTGCTCATATGATTATGATTATTTTAACATGTACCATTCAAATACGAATATAAAGTTTTATATTAGGGAATTGTTTATATCAAAAAGCTTACGTTTCATGTTATTTTAGAATACTAATTTACATGACAAAAGGTATTATGTGCATTTGCAGAGTTACAGAGTTTAAAAATTTACTGAATTAATTGTTATTACTTATTGCCACTACTTATGTGGAAACCATGCTGACAATAAAGAATTATTATTGTTTTTATACACATAAATAAATAATGAATAAAGAATTCCTTTTTCAAGAAGTCTTTTAACATCCGCAAGGTTTTTCAGAAGAAGCACGTCGGCAGCCGTTTCCACAGGAGCAGTAACCTGCTTGGCAGCCGGAAGAGGCGCATTGGCATCTTACGCACCTTTGATTAGTCTTGCTTTGACGGCAGCTGCAGTTGACGCCACATGAGCAAGCGTTTCCACTTCCAGAGTTGCAGCCACAACAATTGCATTTATTTCCGGAGAAGCATGCTCTGAAAGATTTCGGCCCACCACATGAGCGTCCTGAGCAATTACAGCCGTTGTCGTCACAAGATCAATGGGCGTCGCTCAACTTGCAGGTGCAGCAAGAGCAAGTTCCGGTGCAATCACAGTTCCTAGTTTCTAAAAGTAGGGAAAGAATGAATTAAATAATCAAACAGAAAACAAAGAACTACATGTAAAACTGGGAATAGGAAAACTAAGGTATATTTTTCTTGGGTGGTACGAGAATTTTTAATCGGTCTAGACCGCGTCTAACAAATTTCGGGGACTGTTTTTGCAGCAAACAAACTGGAACACGTTTCTTTTACTTCTGCAGGAACCGACTACTTAAAGGATGAGTGGCCTAGGTATGATGTACATAGAAATTAGGGTGCTTTAATTTATACTCAACTCATAACAGAGCCGTGTGCAAAAAATAGTAACGTGTGCAAAATATGCATCATACAGGACCCTAATTAGTCGACTGGCTATATACGTAAGTTTCGTATCGTATATATAAATATATAAATTGCTGGCCTATCCAAATGAGTTCATGTAGTGTATACTGAGTTACAGCTGCCAGCTTACAATTTTGCACACGGCACGAATATTTTTCGTTACGTTCATTAAGTCATTTTGTATTGCTTGACATAGTTTTTTCATGAGTTGGCTGTGGTAATGCAGCACAACTCGCGTAAAATGTGGTGCCGTGTGCAAAGACGAAATATATGACAAACTCATAAGAGCGCTTACATCATGCAGTATGAATATTCCGTGTTAATTCATTCTTGTAAATACTAGAACACAAAATCATGTCAACATCATTTTAAAAATGTTGTTAGTTATTTGTATAAGGTTCCTAAATGCATTTAAATTCGAAATGCCTTAAGCTACTATCATTACATTGAGGTGAGTGTACCAAAAATAAATTTGGTGTACTTGGGAGTAAATAAAAGGATGTTTTTAGTTTAGACTTATGAATTCTCAACTGTGCTGAACTATGAAAGCTAGTAGTAAAAATAGAAGATCACATTTTCACAAATTTTTATGACAGGTACGACGTTTTTATTTGCAGAATTGGTATATCAAGAAACCTTTTTGTGTAGCATTTGCAAAGTTTTCCTACCAAAGCATATCAAGATGTGTTGTCTTCATTTAATCAGTTGATCAACATTATCCTTATCCGGCAGTCATTTCGGACCTAAGATCCGTCTGATGCGGAATGGAAAAACGTTTCTGAAATCATCTTTGGTTGCCTCAGCGGCTCTGGATCCGTTTTAGTGGTTGATAACTTAAGTCATCGTGGAATTATTTTATCAACTGAATTCTAAGTATAAAAAAATAACCCAATGAGCCACTCTAAATGTAAATCTTAAATAAATAAATAATATTTATGGTTAGATTCTAAAAATTCATTTTGATTTATAAATCAGGCCAGCGTTTTTTTTTGTAGTTCGTTAACAACTTTAGACTTTTTCATTATTATTATGTATAGTTTCCCAGCTAGAAAGGCTTCATTTTAGGCTTTGTTTTCAAGCATCATAAAAATGCTAACTGCGGTGAATTTTGTATTATAATTAGACGTCAAATGTGGAATGCAACTGGATCCTGATAGCAAAGAAAAAACAAGCAGGTTCTCGTATAGTCCATAGGAAACCACAAAACCAGACGTGTCAAATGGAATGAGTTCTTGTTTCATTTTCTCTAACATAAATTATAGGGCTAGGCTTTGGTAAGGAAAATATGTGCTAGCGTCAGGAAACCTCCAACAGAACTTTTCTTTTGCCATAATGGATGGTGAAAGTTCAGATGGAAGATTAACTCTTGTGTAGTATACATTGTTTTTTTGTGTAAGCTTCATTAAAATTATCTTATTATCAAATATTTATTTATTTATTTATTTAAACTTTACTGCAAACCATATCCATGACAATTGTATCATCACATCAAAAGTTCAAGTCTTAATCCTACATATCACAAGAAAAATTATTAAATCCAAATTTAACCGCACAATGTGGTTATTCCTAACACCACTCATTCATCACACAGACCTACTCGTCTTCTATATTAAATAGGATACGCTTCCACTCTTTGGAAATGGAAGACTCTAGGAATAACTTAGAATTAACTATGGCTTTAACAATGCCATTGTTACTATATGCTAACCTGTGTAAAAGAGAGTAAGCAGAGATACGCCTCAGTGCATTAAAGTCGTTCACAGAGTTTTGACAAAACATTTCTGACGCACTACACCTCCTTCCATATCCAAATACTGTTCGAAAAGCATCATTGTACGCTACTTTGACGTTTTGTGTTTGCCGTTTTCGGATTGGTACCCATACACTGTTACAATAAATATTTGAGAAGAAAGTTCGGAACAGATATTTCTTTACACTTACACTACACATGAAGAAACGACTTTTTATTAAATTAGCACGAGCATAAAGCTCCCGCTTCCTGCCAATTAACTCATCCTCATCTCTTCTGCGGCAGTTGATATAAAATTGAAATAAAATTACAAAAATTTCGGGGATGCATCCTATGTATTATATCATATTATCTCATACAAAAACAATTTTGGTATTTTCTATTTTTTCCAGCATAAAATTCAACAAGAATTTCATTCAACATTTAACAATTCCACTTACTTTTTTAAGTTTCAGCAAAATAATAATTTATTTTATTGTGCAAAATGTCTATGTGCAGAAGTCTGGGAGGGCATAACAATAAACTGGTTCATGACAGAGAGAAATGAATACGACTTATTGCGATAAGCTGAACTGATATTCACAATCTAAATATTTATTCACAAAAGTAGGAAATTATGCCAAAATATTTATTGAGCTTTCATTTTCTAGTTTTCAACCAATAAAATCTTCAATAGCCCTGTTGACTTCATCCGGCTTGTCTTGCTGTACAAAATGATTTGCATTTGGTATGAATTTAATTTCAAGATTTTCGACAAACTCTCTAGTAAATTCCGGCAAATCCTTGGACAGAGCCACGTCATTTTCTCCCCAAACAATGAGCGAAGGAACAGCTATTTTTGTAAGTGACTTCGGAGCTATCAAATTCTTTCCGGACATGACGTTTCTGTAGTAGTTTATAGGTGGGGTCCAAGCACCTAAGAAAAAAGGGAAGCTTACAAACTACCACCTTTCATACATTCCATCTGTTTATAATGCAATTGGCAAATTAGTTTCCCAGCGACAATTTCCCATCGTCATGTACCCTTTTGTGAAAACGTGTACTTGTATCCTTCTAAATCTTCCTCTTAAACATTTCCCTTCTTGTCAGAACCCGCAAACAAGCGTTCAAAGACGACCAAGTCCTCAGTACGATAAAACATTTCTGGGAGATAAGGAATTTGAAACATGAAAACGTACCTGTAGCAAATAAAAATAAATTGTCATGCGAAATAACAGAATGACAATAAATTCCAACGATGCATAATAAGTGGAATCATTAATATTCATTTTTACCAAGATTTCAGAAACGGTGTGATGGATGAGCGTAGCTTCTTTTGGAAAGCTGATGGATGAGCAGAATTCAAGACGACCAGCTTTTTAACCATTTTCGGATGATAAGCCGCAACATAAAAGTCACCAACTCGCAAACGTCACTGACGAGCTTCTCAATCTTGTATTCATTGACGCCACTGGGCTTATCCGAGTCTCCGTATCTACGCATGTCCATTGCAACCACCCTGTTAGTTTTCAAATTGTGAGTATATAATGTTTCTCTCGTAAAATAGTAACTATTATAGAAATAAAAAGATACCAATGACTCGAAGAAAAGTGTTTGAGTTGATGTCTCCATGAAAACCAAAACTCGGGAAAACCATGTAAAAATAGCATCCAGGGTTTGAATCGGTCACCATTTTCTACGTAGTGAATTTTTAAATCCTACAAACATACCAAAAACTATTTAATTAGTTTATGTTGTCCCAGGTACTTCAACAGCAAAAAACCAGGCATTTTCTGTCACCTGCTTAGATTTTCAAATGCGAGTATTCATTATTATTTGGTAAATTATCATATACCATTATATATATAAATGCATTTCAGTCTTTTATTGTAAAGTAGCTTACGCTTTGCGAAAGCTGGATAACAGGATATCTGGTAACAGGAGCATAAAGAACCAGAGTAATGAGGAAGCAACTTATTGATTTCATAATGCCCGTCCGTCCGTCCGTCCAACTGTGCGTCGGATTTTTATTGTTTAAATATGTTTTATATGTTTTCGGCTTTTTATTCGTTATGTGTTAAGCTCCATGTTTATTAAATTTTGAGCTACCTATATCAGCTAACGGTAAGGTTTAAATCTATAACCGTTTGAAAAACCTTGTTTGTTATGACGGGTAACTTATGTTTAGCATGTGATACATTAAGATGACGCTAATCTTTAAGAGAAATCCGAATATCATGTCAGAATTGAAATTCAAAATGCTCCGCGTACCTTTTTCCTGGATTTTCTTTTCAAACTAAATTTGACATGACACGTGATACTTGGAAAGATGATATTCTTTGGAAGGATTCTAAATGTTATTTTTAGTTTCAGGTTTGTTTGTTCTTTCATGAGGTTTCAAGGTTTTACTGGTTTTTGTTTTTGTTCCGCCACGTTTCTAGGTGGTAGCATTGCTGAATTTTTTAAATTGCAATTGTTCCATGAACCAGTGTGCACATGTGATATTAGCTTAAAAAATAGAATTGTATTACCATACCTAAGTAAGTGAATTCGAGAGCAATATGAGAGGGTAGATAGGTTGTACACTTGCGAATAAAAAAACCTGAAACATGATAACTCTTGTGAAAAAATAGTCAGGCAAACAATTTAAGTTAAATCTTTTCTGCATACAAAAAACGATGGGAAATATATGTATTTCATTCAATTACCAAGCAACGGTAATGTTGAGATTTTATCAGTTTAATTATAAAAAAGTTTTTTGTTGTATGCTCTTGCGTATTAAACAACACGTAATAGGTAGATATAAATGAGTGCAACATGCTCATAAAGTTGGAAAACATGCATTAGCTTATAGGTTCACAGATTATATTTTCAGCTCGTATAGTATGCTGCATCTGGTTGATTTCTTGCTTGTGTGATATCACCTGAATATATGCATACAAAAATATGCATTTTAAAATTATAAGCATTGCGTAATAAATATGCTCGTGATACAATATGAACTATATGCGCAATATACAATATAATAGTTGTGATTTATAGTACATTATTCAATAACAAATAAAATTTCAAGAAGGAATTTCCCATCGCAAATATTCTAACCGTTTATTTATTTATATGCTCTATTACCGCAAGTGCAAAGACTCGTTACTAAATAGAAATAATAGGATGAGTGTGAATTTCCTAACAAAATCATTATTCTAGCTGTTATATTTAGAAATTATATTTCATTCCCGAATTGTTCAAGTTTAGCTTGACAAATTGACACTACAAATGTTCGTCTTCTTCTAAAAAATTAAAAAAAAAACATTGCCCTACAATCTGCCATGTGTTTCAGAATGTATTTTAACACCTGGTACATTCCATTATCAAACGAATCAAGGGTTAATAATAAATTTCAAATCAATTTCGCTTCTTATTTTTCATTTGTCTCTCACGATATCCTGTCGTGGAAATAAAATTGGGTAAATAGCAATTAGGTTTATTGAAAGGTCTTCTCTTTTAAAATTTCTTCAATAATTTTCAAAATGACCAAGGACTCCCCCCACTAGTCTGAGGATTTTAAAAAAAAATTGCGTTTGAGACTTTTTCCTTCTGAATACCAATTAACCATACAAGGAATGTACGGGCCAAAATATAGGGCAAAATATAGTTCCCACTAAAAAATCTAAAAAATTCCCGTCCCGTAAACCCACTCTTTATAATGCTTCCTATGACGAAATATGCCTAATGTGACATGGCCAATAAGCCTATGCAACTGCTATTAATTTTGAGAAATTCAAATGATGTATGTATTTATAATCTATACAGTATGTAATCCGTTATCATTATGTTTGGTTGAGCTGAAGGTGATAGAGATAAAATAATCTTTATAATATAAAACTGTCTCAGGTGTATCTGAATTCACTCCAACTATATACCAAAGCTATGCATTTAAATATAATTTTCTCTCAGTATAGCTATATGCGATGTGGAATATCATGTTTAATTAATAACAATGTAATAAAATGATGATAAAAGCTTGAAATAAAACTTAAGTTATAAACCTAAATCATTCAATTCAAACTCGAGTTTAATGCTTGCGGATAATTAGGTTAACACTAAGTGTGTAATTTATGTGCACGTAAATGATTTTTAAGGTCAAGCTATTTTCCCAGCTCTGTACAAAAGGTGAGCCTCGTGTTTTCCCTGCTTGATTTTTGTCCATTTGAAAGACCTTTCTTCTGGGTAAAAGTTACGTTGCAGTTTATCTCATCGCATCCTAAAATAGTTGCATAAAATAAATTGTGCCAGTGTTGCAGGTCATCATCTTGAGGGTTGCCAATTGAATATTTCGGTTTTGATTTAGGTACTTATTTAAAATTTTACCGTCTGGACAGTCCCAGATGCCGTCCTCGTCACATATCAAGTCGCGTGAAATACAGGTCGGGGCTGGGCCTGGTGGTAAATCTGGAATTTTGTTGCAGCGGACTTGATCCTCTGTG
>JAQIWO010001061.1:0-11229 GCA_034695405.1 Entomobrya muscorum | reverse complement strand
CCGACTTTGTATTTAAACTTATCAGAAAATATCAAAAACCAAGCCGCTGCAACTAACAATAGCTTTTTTAAAGGCTACTGAATGCATATCAGAACTATTTTTTTGTTACTACCCGGAAGTAAATTCCTTCCCATGCCCGTTACATGGCCTTTCTCGAGTGTTCTGCAAAAAGTACACCTACAGTTTGCTTTTGTCTCTGAGATGGCGTTGTAATAAGCCTCGTCAGTGTAGGTGTTTTGATAGTTTTCGGATCATCGTGCAGCTGCTGTAGCTGGCTTAAAACGTTCGAATAATCACATATATTTGCTCATGAGTCTAACCTATGATAATAGTTGGAAACTTTTAAATTATTTGTTTTATAAACTTTAATTTATGTCAAGGGATCTTACACAAGGATTTTACTTTTATATAAAAGCAATTTGTAAAAATATTGAAAAGAGATCTGGTACAATATTGTGCAAACTACAAATGTACGGCTTTTTAAGCAACGTGATAAATTACATTTTTGAATGTGGCTATGCTGTTCGGTGGGTCTCATTGGTATCTTACGTATAGTTGAAAAGTTTCTTTAGGTTTCATTTAAACTATGCCTTTTGCTATAAAAGTTTGAAAAATCCTACTTTCGAATCTTTTTTATGGGGCTTTAATAAACCGTTTGTGATTGCTACTGACTTCATAGGTTAAAAAATGTCATTTTATAAATCGAAAACTCTTTCCCAGCTTCCCTTCTTTGTAGCCAACCAAAATATATTTAAATCTGTTCCGAAAACTTAAGGAGCAGAAGAATTTCGAAACTGAAATACTTCGTTAGTGTTTCTAGTAATCGAGATCCGCAGAGCTTAGCAACGTAGTAATTCCACATCTACGTGTTTCGACTTCTGTCTGTTAAATCAAACAAGCCTGTATAAAACTGCCTTAGCATATCTTAGTCATAACGTTAGTACTTATTTGAAGCATTTGGTGATTTTAATAAGCGGCTACAAACATTTTTTATAAACATTTTGCTTAATTAGTATTTTTTAATTTACAAATGCAAGAAGCGCTTTAGTGTACAAAATTTTAAGTAAAGTGGGTGCGTTTTTTATGTGTGACTATAGTCTAATGAATCACTTACAATTAGTTTCTGGATGACTAAATGTATATACGTTTCAAATATTAGACATTCTTATAACTAAAAATTTGCAGTTGGGTTCCATTTAGCATTTGTTTGTGTATTTTTACGGGGATTTAAAAACACAAAATTAGATTAAGTTCACTAAAGCCAACAGTTTTAAAAAAGATCCAAAGTTTTAACTTTAAGTAATTCTCAAGTATTATACCGATTTTGGAGGTATGTCCAATATGATATGACAGAAGGCATTGATTAATTAATTTAGGTATTGTAATAATTGTTAACTACCATTAAATTGCATAAAGGATGTACAATAAATTTTATCGTGTCTAACACGGCAAAATAGCTTAGCTTCCAGTAAATTAGTGAGCTGATGTTAGAATATACGCTGACACTGTTACAATGTCTACGGGCTGTTACGGGTAGCCATTCACTTAATTAATCTTGTTCTTTTGGTCATTTTAAATTCTAAAATCCACTCCCACAGCACGAGGCACCCTTTTTCAGGTGGAAGGTCTAAATGTAATGCTTTAAAATATTCCATTATCTTATCTCGTCGGCGTATAACCATCGCTGGCGAAACTACGAGACGCTAGGAGCAAGTGCAACAAAGTCCTACAAACACGAAATGCTACAAAACTTTGCGCGCTATAGAATTGAAAGAGGTATTATTGTAGTTTTCCACAAAGTAAACTGTAAAGCTGAAACACAAAGCTTGAATGTATCAAAATTCAGAAGTAGTAAATCAGAACACATGCCTAAAACACTCGGACTTGAACCGAAAAATCCAAAAGCATTAAGGTTTTAAATGATGATGGGTAAAATACAATACATCTATTGTTTCGTAGCTACAATACATGCATGTGCAGCATTGCCAGCGTCCGACTCTGCGTCTCCTTAAAACCTTTTAGTTTTGAATGTTTTGGATTGATAAAAAACTCTTGGTTTATATATTATCATTTACTCTTTAATCTTTGTAACATGATAGCCTTCGAAAGTACAACAGTAAAGCTTGAGAAACTACTGTCAAGTCTTTTGCATGTGATGTGATTGTAACTATTCTTCATGCTTCAGTCACTTTAGTTATGTACGTAACCTAAAATGACCTAAAAATTGACCGACTACTTTGCTAGTCGCAATATATTCACAATACAATTTGACAATTTTAATTCGAATTTTTGTCTTTGGAAGCAAAGCATTAAAGCATTTATAATACTTGTCTTCTATTGAACACAAGTATTCCTTATCGTTCAGAGTCAATAAAATAAATGTTGATTAAAAATAAGTTTAGTAGAGTTTAGTTAGTTCAGGTGAATTAAATGAGAGATTTTATGATTCTGAAAATTAGCAGTAAGAATTTTGCCAACTTGAGTCTGGGTTATCTAGACTCGTTGCACAACCAATTGTTAAAACAAAGTACTTATATGACGAAATGCTTCTAGTATGTTTTTTATCAGCTCACTTGCTTGTTGCTTGATCACTTTCTCGTGACTTGCCTTAAAAATAAATGTTTCAGTTGCACTCCTATTATAATAAGTGGAAAAGCTCTATTCACAGCAAAATAAACTTTTAGCACTTTATAATCAAAACTGTAAACGCAAATGAAACACTGACACGATTTTCACAAAACACCAAATAAAACACAGTTGTTTGCCGTTTTAATTTTTAAATTTCTAAATTAATTTAAGTCAATACTTTACAATATCCAGATTACGCTATAGGTCTTATCCACATGTAAATGGAAAAATGAATAGGCTTTCACAACAAACGATATTCGTGTCATCTTTAGTTTATTTCTTTGACTTGGTTATCACAACGTTTGCCACTCACGACAAAATACATCTATTTCCTTTAGAAATACAACCGTTGGGGCATGCTTCATCAGTGAATTTTACTGAGACGAACTCATTAGTCATTCAGCAGCGTGTCTTAAACCCCACGGAAAGACAAGCTCCTAAAATATCAGGAAATTTCGATCTGAATGTATTGCTAAAACAGCTAACAGAGAGTTCGTGTCATGTACTTATTGATAACTACCTAAATGCAGATCTACATCCATTGGTTTATCCAGTTGTGCTTCGCCAAGCTATTCTGGTGATATTTCAAAAGTCTCATTATTTTCACAAGGAAAACATTGATACTGCGGAAGAGCTCACAAAAATTTGGATTCAGAGAATGTCTTTTAAAAATATGACAATAGTTTCTAACTCTGTGATGGATTACAGAGGAATACAGTTAAAAATTCCAAAGTGTCAGGGGTCTGAAATTGAATTAAAAATTGATACAAGAGCTGGAAACGTGTATCAAGATTGTGTTGGACTTGATATCTTCAAACTGTCGTCAAGCAGTCGTCCTTGGGTCTGTGAGGTTCAGGTTGCACTACAGTTTCCGACCGAATACTTGGAAAATAACGTGGCTCCACCATCCACATTCCTTTACAATATTCCTTCAGCAAAAGCTGTCACTCCATCAGTCCATTTTAGAAATGCTCCTCCGTCAACAATCGGCCGAGTCTTCATATTAACAGAATTTCAATCGAAAGCTGGTACCAAATGGAGACGTCCTGAACTCCATAATTGGATTAAGTTAGTGACCAACACGTTTGTTGAATCAGTATTTGACGATAAATCACCAAACATAAAACATTTTCAGTTTTTTCTTGCATCTATGTCTCTGGGATTATCAAAGTTGGAAACCTACATAGTTAGTGATATTCAGAGGGTATCGGTAGTGCCTTTTGTATTTGAGTATCGCAGAAAATTCGATATAATAACAACTGAGCATCTCATAAATAATCATGCTATATTATTAGAACCTCCGGAGCTAGACACCATCCTTTTTCGTGTAAAAACCCGTATTGCGTCATCAGGAGAGTTGTTCCAGAATTTTGTAATGCGGCTTTCAAGTTGTGAAAGTTACTCATCTTCTTACTCTATCTATAAACTGTCGAATATGAGTACTGAAGAAAAACTCTCACATGGATTGGTGCGCATGTGGATTCCAATTTTGAGAAATTTTACCATAGTAAACCGGTTTGCATGTTTAAACGGGAAAATACGCCCAAAAGCATTTTTTAATCATCATAATGAAGGCAGCCTTGAGACTACTTTAGAATACGGTCCGATTCTAAGAAAAGACTCTCTGGGCTATCCAATGTACATTGAAGACACTTTTGGAGAACTGAGATTTATCAGCTGCGGAGGTGAAAACGGAGTCACCGGGCTTGCCGTAGGAGAACTAATAAATGTTTACCAGATTCCAGTGTGGATTGTTACCCTGGCTGTGTCCCTTGTAATGGCAATATTTATTACCCGAATTTCTGGTTTTCAAGATTCAAACAGCCTCGATAATATATTTATGGCAGTGAAATGCCTTTTGGAGCAAGGAGACCCATTTTCAGACCAACTACTTAACATAACGAAGCTAAGGTACGTGATTATTGCATATCTACTGACCGGGATAGTGCTAAGCAACGGATACAAGAACACAAACATTTCCATAATGATTTCACCAAGACCACCGGTACCATATGAAAATTTGGGAGAGCTATTACGGGATAACTTTACGATAATCACAAGAGCTCAGGCTGTAGAATTCAATTGGATTAAAGTTCAGGAGACTTGGCATAAACGCCCAACGTATTTCAAAAAGACTCCTTACACCTTGACGAAAAGAAGCAATCACTGCTTCATTGACGAAAGGCATGAAACTTTAAGCATTAGATCTGAAGTCGATGAGCTGCGGAGTACCTTCTTAGATCAAAATGCCAACACCACGGCACCGACTCAACTTGCAAGAGCTTACAATCACACAAAGCTGCATCCATCATTTATTGAAATGGTCACGCAAATCCTACAAAAAACTTGGCCAGGTTGGCCGTATGGTAAGTGGATCGAAGTCAAATATGAAAAGTTACAACAAGTAAAGGATGAAATTGGTGAAAAAGCTGAGGCATTGAATTATCAATTCCTCAAAGATTGCAACAAACAGGCAATTCTACTTCCTAAGAATAAGTGTGCGGAATACGGAAGAAAACTAGACCAAATAGGTACAAAAGATAACGTGTTTATTGGTACGGAGACATATGCAAACATGTCAACTGTTTTCACACTTTATGGACTTCTGCATCCGAACGTGATGAGACGAGTGAAAATTATTCGGGATTCTGGGATTCCTGAATGGTTGGAAAAATCTGTTACTACAACTGGCAGGTTTAATTCATATTTTCAACAAAATCAACTTCCTAAAAAGCCAACAATGGGAGGAAATATGCAACTCGTATTTTTTGTACTGCTGATAGGCCTGTTGGCTGGGTTTGCAATATTTTGCATCGAAATCTTTTTTCGAGCTGTTAGAGGTGTCAGAGAAATAATAAAGAAGTGGAGTTCAATTATATGTAAACACATGAAAAGAATTAAACCTCCAAAAAGTACACCAGTCATTAAAATTAGGGTAATTTCAAAGGCTAAACCGAAAGGAGAATTTCTATCTTTTGTGCAATAAAATTAGTTTTAGAACGCCTTCACAAGTCTTATTATTAGTGTTCTCATGATCCGCTATATTAATTTAGAAAACGCAAATATCTAGAAAACAGGGGGTTACACAACTCTTTTGTTCTAATCACATTATTCAATATTCAAAATACATATTTAAACTGTTTATTACTTAAAAAACTTTCGCGATTCAATACTCAAAATAATTAAACTCTTTACTATTTAAACTATTCAAGTTATTGGATATTTAAAACACTTTTAAAAGTTAGATTCAAGCATTTCTTCTTTAAAATATTGAAAATAGTTCAAATAAAAAATTTATGTTTAAAATGTTCTAACTATTTGATCTTTAAAATATTTAAATTTTTCAATCTTGGTAAAAATCAATACTCAAATCATTCTATAAAAATATTAAAAAATGTAAACTTCTTAATATAAATATTAAAACCACTCAGACAATTCAATCTTTAAATATGCAAGACACTGTATATGCTGAAACTACTTATACCACAACAAATATATTTGAAATAATAAAATTATTCAGTCTATATATTATTCCTTAACCAATATCTTATATTTCAAACTTTCAAATTATTTTGCTCTTAAAACATTCAACGTAATATTAAAATTATTAATAGTATACTATTAAATCGTTACAAAATTCTTCAAATATAATGAATTCCTGTATAATCTATATGGTGTATTTTAATAATTAAAAAAGTTTTGTATCATGAATAAATCCATGCATTTAAGCTGTAATGTTGTACTATTCAGAAAGCAGAAATGGTTAAGCATTAAGAATAATTAGGAACATTCGGATTCAAACTTACGCTATTCTGTGATGGTTTACCTCAAATCACTAATTGATATATGGCTTGCCGAATGTTTACCACGTGCTTACTTTCATGTTAAAATATAAAGGATTAAGGCGTCCGTTTATCTGCCATATGAAATAATACCTAAGTCATACACTACTACAATTACGCGGAAATGAATAAATTTTCCGCTTCACAAAATTGCTGGTCGTTTGGTCATCATTGGTGTATTTCTGCGTTCTGTTTATAAAATTAGACACGAAAACTCTATGCTATAAATGTGCACTACTTGTGCAATAAAAGTACACTGTACGTAAAAGCAAATGCTTGAAAAATCGTCCCACCTCTAGCCCGAAATTTTCTCCCGATTAGAAAGTCATGCATTAAAAATATTAATTCCATTATTGACTTCATTAAAATTTTATTAGTTTAACAATAACGGTTTGTTCATGTTGATTAAAATAAAGAGAAAAGTTATAAAAAATGCTTGAAATTCGGTAAGGGTACCTATATTCTGACGACACTATAATAAAAACATTTCGTCAATTTTATTGACACTTAATATTTCTTTAGACACTTTTGTTTATTGTAGCTTTGGTTTTGTTTATGATCAAAAACACGCATGGCAAATATTTGAAATCATAAAGAAATTTCCCTTTTTAATACATTAAACACTAACATCGTTCATCAAAACATAAATATTTACATATATAATATTATTTATGTGCATAAATATATTCGTAATACGTTAATATGTATAAGCATTTATACCGTTAAAACCTTTCGGCATGTGAGATAAACAATATTTAATATCGTATTTGTAGATTTATAATTAATACAATAGAATTTTACTGTCAAATTAAAAAGGAGTTGAAATAAGTTAGATTGTTTGTAAGCAATTTAAAATTTGTTTTTCAGTATTCCGTTTGTACTAAACTAAATTTTGTGACGCTTTTACTAAGCACCAGACATGTAAAACCTAATATAAAATAATTAAGTCGTCAGCAAGGAATGTTTTCAGCGAATCAAATATCTAAAGCATACAACCAAAATCAAAATCGTTTTTTCAATCGTTTAGTCAATTTTGAGCTAATTACGTGCTTAAGAAGCTTCTTAATGAGTCAGTGTTGGCTCTAAAGCAGGATTTTAAATTGCTTTAAATTAGCTTTTTTTTGAGTTTGAAGTGTCGAAGTAGGTCTAGAATGTTTACCTATGCTTTGAAATGCATTCTAAAAAGTCAAGTTTTAATTTCAGAAAGAATTTATCTGTTTCGACGAAATCTACACAAAATTTAAATTTTGTTCCCGAGCATCATCATTGAAATGAGCACCATTTTTATCCCCCTGTTATTTCAACTACTGGGGTCTTGTTGCTACAAGGCAGGTATACTTGTAAAGTCTGAACTACTCGCGACCTAAGCGCAAGTTCTAGGCCCATCGCCAGCAAGCTTATAGCTAGTCCTACTACCCATATAACAAATACCGCTGAAACCCTTCCGTCCATCTTTAACGGTCGTAGTTCTTCACCCTCAAATTCGTAGATAACTTTGACGGGACTTTGTATTCTTGCTCTATCCTGTACTCTGTCTATATATGCAATTCCAAAATGCTCTTTAAGCCAGTACAGATCAATACCTGATTCTATCACCCTCTGATGAATTGCTCCGAGTATTCTTCCGCCAGGTGGGGAGAAAAGTACAAAAGTTTCGCTACGTGGTAGCACCCTTTTTCCAATGTAGCAGTGTTTCTTAGAGCCGATTTTTGAAGCGATTTTACCCGCCTGAAAAGCATACGAAATCCCATTTTGATAGCTGGCTACCGAAGCCAACTTTTTCTTTATGATGAGTTCCTTCAGCATATTTTTTTCGTCCGTGAGGATAACTTTGCGAGTAAATAGCTCCCGAAGAGCAGCCATGTCATTGACAGTGTCTTCCCTAAAAAATTATTTAATACATTGTTTGGCTTAGATTATCATTTAATATAAATATTTGAAAGTTAGCCGTTAAGAAAATTTACCCATTCATATTCAGATCAGTCCGATTTTGTGTATCCACTTTGTAAAAGCCGTGAGCCGTTGAATTGTAAGCATTCACTCGCCATTGGCTTGGAAATACAAAGGAAAAATTATTTCTGGAAAGATCCACCGTTCCCGAGTGTGATTCCTCCGGTGCAGGAGCAATCGTGAAACTTGTGATTTCACCTGTGTAGTAGGTTGTGAAAATCGTTGAGCATAGCGTCCAAAGAAAGAAAACCTTCGAATTTTCCGAGCGAATCGGACCGGTGTTCAGGACAACAGTTATCAGATTCAGAATGTTGCGGATCCACTCTTCCAGTTTTGTGAATTGCATCTCAAAGCTGATCAACAGCACGCCTAAAAATAGCAGAACCCAACTATTTGAATCAACGACCGTCGCCAGATAGCTTGGGTTGTTCCAGTCGGCACTGTTTTTGAACCTGGGATTGTCACAGTATGCGAAATTCAGGTAATAGGTGGCACAACGAATTGCTCCAACGTCACTGTTATTTTTATGTAACATTTTATTCCAGAGGGTATGCATCACGTAGGTCGACCCTGTAAGGCTGCTTACAAATGGGTATACTGTTGGATGGTCTTGCTTTGAAATGTTCCATTTCATGGCGCATTCCATCATAACGATTGTAGCATTGAAATTATCTGCGGTGGTTTTGTACAATGAGAATAAGGGGGACCAAAACAGGGGACGTTCTGTCAAATTTCAAAATCAGTTATCTACCTAAATATATCAGTAGCACTTGTAAAATAAATATTTAGTATGTATTACGTACCATTTCCCTTCATGTAATGATCCCTCATTCTAGGGTAAGCTGTGATAGCTTTATCAAACTTCTCTTGCGTTGTTCCATGGAACTCTCCCAAAATAACTCGAAACGTTGGGTTCTTAAGTTTCGATCCAAGTTTCTCGCAGCTTGGGGACATTTCTGAAGAAGCTTCCACATATCCTGCCCATAATACTAAAGCGACTATGCTAAGTATATAAATACACTTATGTAACTTATTTAACAATTTTTGGCTCATGTTGACTTGAATTGAATTGTTTCCAGAATACTAAGATTCTATTTAGCATCAAAGTTTAAGCTAGCAAAGAAGTGATTTAGCGAACTCTATATATCTACTTGTTTTGGTTTAAAATGAATAACATTGTATAAGGCTAATTTGTTACTTCTGAGCCATAATTATAGAACATGTTCAAAGCATTTTTGTTTTGTACTGAGCAGGCAAAAAAACATTTTGCGTAAGACACTTACCTTAATTATGCTCTTTAAATTGATGGTGCTAAAATAGGCCACATTTGACGGAAGTACAAAAAGGCTTACATGTTCACACATTTTGTTAAGTTGGCTATGTTTTCTTCATACCTATTGCAGTTCATTGGAGTTTTTTGGTACTACTTACGATATAAAGGATGCATAAATTTTAAACTATTGGCTAATAACTGTAAGAGATCTAAAAGAATATAGTTTTCGTGCTTAACGGTAAAGTAGCTTTGCTGTCAATATGCTTGTGAACATATGTAAGAACAAATGTGAAATGATTCCAAGTTAGTTAGTTAATAGCAGACGTGGAAACTCTTACACGCGGACTTTCTACGCAGATTTTGTGTCCCTTGTCCCAGCGAAAAATACCTCATGACCTAACGTCCCTCGAATTCGTCCCTTGTCTCAGGGTAAAATCCTGCATGAGCAAAAAAGGGAAAATTTTTATCGACGAAAAAATGAACACAAATGGAAATTTCTCGTCCCCGATCCCAATTTTTCGTCCCTGATCCCAATTTTTCGTAATTTTTCCCAGTCAAGATGCGGCATGAACAAAAAAAGAAATCGAAGAAACTTCGAGCATCCCTGATGAAAAACTTTCGTGTTTATATAATTTGGGCCCTTAAAAACAGCCACGTCGTTTCTGAGTTGCGTAAGATTTTGCACGTCCGGTTAATTCAGGTAAATCCATTCACTTAATTAATGTTGCTTTTTTGGTCATTAGAAATTCTCAAGCCTCCTCCCACAGAACAGGCACTCTCTTCAGGAAGATAGTATAGATAAAAAAGCTTTAGCATATTTCTTTATCTATATATTCGTCGTGTTATAGTCGCTTTGGTTATGTTCGTAACATGAAGTGAACTAAAAATTGACAAATTACTTACTATACTGACCAGACCAGAATTTTTTCACAAAAAAATTTGACAATTTTAATTCTTATTTTATCTCTGCATGTGAGCATAAAATGTATCTAGTTTGCTTGAACTTTATAAAAAAAATTTAGAGAGACATTTTATAGAGGTTTTTAGAATCCGAAAATAAGCAGATATAAATTTGCTTACTTGAAGTTGGCTAATCTTGACTCGTTGCAAAAGGAATTGTAAAAAATATAAATAAAGTAATTAATCAAATAAAATACTTGCATCGTGTTGGTTTTCAACCCACTTTGTTCAGGCTTGGGACTTTAGAATCAAATATATAAATGAATCGCTGATGCGCTGTCCACAAATGTATGATAATGAGAACCAGCAATTGCAAACTGTTGAAAAAGTGAGCCACGATGTCACAAAACAACCATTGCTAGAATTTAGTGAAACATTCGAAATCTGCGTCATCCATCGACATACCCGCACACAAGGTTTCAGCACTCTACGAAAACTCCTTCGGTGGTTTCCAGCGTGCATTAACCAAAACTCGTGAATTGCGTCCAGGGGCACCACTTGGAGTTTCAAAAGTGAAAGATTCGAAATCTCCGTTATCAATTTACTCCGTATACCAAGTTTTAGCTATCCATGAGC
>JAQIWO010001060.1:0-11235 GCA_034695405.1 Entomobrya muscorum | reverse complement strand
AATTAAATTCTACACAACCATGCCAAGTTTCATATTTCTAGCTCAAAAACTGTTGTTGTCAGCCGGGACACTCGGTTTTCGAAACTTTTGGCGTCCTCTGGGGTCACAGAGGTCACTGGGGCTTGAAATGTTGTGAAGAGGGCTCTACATGATGATCTTATTTGTAGTGCGTAAATTTTAGTTCGTTTGCACATTTTTGTGAAAACCCAAGTCGAATCGGCATATTCTTACACAATTTAGAATTAGGTAATCTTCGGAGACAAACCAAAAATGAGTCATCAGGTAAACTACTAAGGCATTTATCAGATTTCACAAGGTTCTAATAGCTCCCAACGCAGAGTCGAAGTTATTTTAAAACTCTCAAAGCGTACTTGTCATTCACATATAAGCATTACAAAGATTGATTTTATAAAAGCCCGAGTATAAATTCACACATTTTTAAGTGGGTCCATCAATTGGTATTTGTATATTTGAGTTTTCCAGGAACTGAATTCACATTTTCTAATTGGGGCTAAAACAACTTTGTAATGAGCAGAATTTCTTAAACAAATGTTAAATTTTTAAGAAATTCAAAATTGAAATTTTCTTTAATCTTGGCGTTTGACAACTGGTAGGTCCTAAAGCTGACCTACCACAATGACGCACGTGCTTTTAAAACGATTGCAATTAGCTATTGACTATGCTTGTTTTAGTTTTAAATCAGCGAGAATTTTTCGATAAGGATTTATTCATCAATGTTAAGGGTATGTAATTATTTTATTTCCAGTTAAATTTGAGTGGTAACGCATCTCTTCACTAATAGTTCAAGTTTTGGAATCTGAAGATATATTGATTTTTCAAATGACAATTTTTCAACTGATCGTTTTCAATACACAATGGTCAAATATGCTACATAAATGTCAAGTGGTTTTGCTCAGTAATAAGGTAGTAATTAAAATCATTACATTTGGTACCAATTTGTTTCTCCTAATTAAAAATAGAAAGAATTCATATATAAAGAAAATGATTTAATTTACCACCTTTAAAAAATATGTGTATAAAACGGTGTACATAAATCCCCAAGATGTAGCTTTCGCCTCTGATTTCCGTGTACCGAAATTATTATAAATGATTGTACATAAATGCCAATCAAATGACATTTACCGGTCGACCTAGCTCTACAGGCCATCAACATGTCGTTTCAGCAGCCAATGACATTATGTAAATCGTCTCATAGGTAATAAAGGCTTTGGGTTTGGTTGCGAATTTATTAGGTAAGTTTTGTAATTTTGCGAATAAGTTATGCTAGAACGAAAAGACGGTAAAGGTTACATTTCATTTTGTAGGTATAATCATTGGCTGCAGACTTCATGATACATTTTCTTTATAGCAACCAAAGATCATCTCAAATTTCATAATGGCAGTTAAATTATTTAATTAACTTAAAACTTGAAATTTAGATTTTTCGGTTCACCGCCAAATCATTGCAACTTGCAATCCAAACTAATGCTCATATATTTATCAGTACTGTTTTTACGAGATAATATAAGCCAGTAACTGAGAAAATAATTGCACTTACCCCACAAAAACACGCCAAGTTGAATTCAGTTCAAGCAGCTTCTCAATTTATTGCGTTCAAAATTAAAAAAATTGAGACAATTCATAATTATGATAATTCAGTTGTATGCCATTCCTATCTCCCATCCACCTCTATTTTGCGATCTCCTTTTGCTTATATCCCAGAGTATGAGTCAAGTATTTTCAACAAGTTTTACTTTACAAGTTTTTTTTGTGGCAACCTATGCAGCCATAAGCATTGGTTAAGAAATATTATTTATTCAAGCTTTCCTCATACAATACACGCAGTACACAAGCATACTTTCGCTTTTCGACATCAATCTCTATTAAATTCTAGCAAAAGAAAAAACAATTTATAGAAAAAATGAATTTGATAATTTCTTTCCTGGTTATTTTTCGAGCTAACACAGCGCCTCATGATATTAATCATGGCATATAAAATATTATTTCAAGTAGAGGTTGAAAGTTCGCAGAAAAATACATGCAGGAATAATAGTAGCAACGGTAACTTACCGAAATGTTGAGCATAAGAACTATTTTTCAACCATCACACCAATCAACATTGCGGATATTCTGGCTTATTGTACTGTTGACCTCAATTTTTACCAGAACACGTTTTGGTTTCAAAGTTTGTTTAAATACTTACATATAAAATAATATACCACACTATATGGCCCATTATGACCAATGAAAATGCATAATTACGTAGATCGTAATGCTCGTGCTGGAGACCTGATAATTCATCGGTTGAAATTGGAATTGGGATTGAATCTTCAAAAACTTCGACAAGCAGGCAAACTTGGGGCACTTGCCACGGGCACTTTCTCATACCCAGAAATATTTTAAATGGAGCTGTGGATTGTTTCAGGTACGAATCGCAATTCTTATTGTGCATGGTTTTAACGATGCTTTTAAACGGTTGATTTATATTGTGTATGGTTAACAGGTAGATTGAGACAGCACTTCAAACGTCCTTGAATTCCTAAAAGTGTAGGTGAACTGGACGGGTGATATCTCACACATAATTCTCAAATAATCTTCATTATTCATCAGTCATTTCATAACACTTTAATACGTTATTAATCATGGCAACTAACAATTACCATGACATGACATCCAGATAAAACGACACTTTATGTATAAAAGACTAACAATCCCTGAAAATGTGGGAAAGAACTAACGATATTTTTCGTCCTGCCAGTAGTTGCAAAGCCTGTCGAACAAGATTTGAAGAAATAAAGTATCTGTGTTCAACTACCGTTTAATTTGGTCAGCGTATTTCCTATGATTTTAAATAATAGTCTCTGTACGTACTTAAAACGTTGAGAAAAACTAGGCAGTAGAATGCTACCACATGTCCAAATACGTTTGAAGTAACCTTCTGTAAAATGAAAATAAAGTATTATCTTTTTATTAGCTCTGGACACTAGACAATATGAAGAAATTATCGATACATTTACATCCAGCAAAAGTGCACATACATATATTATATATTTTGCCATTTGCACCGGATTTATTTGTTTATTTGTTTATTTGTATTTGTTGCACAACGTCAATCCTCAATCATCTTGCAAGTATGCATGTTCTAGAAATGGGAGATTTAATGTATATGGCGCTGTATCAACAAAACTAACACAACCAAGTACAATGCATGATGATCATTTTTAAATTGCTTTGGACAACATTTTATTTACGTTTTTAGAAATTAAGTGAAATTGTACAAAAATAAAAGAAGTTGTTGTACTCACAAATTAATCATAGATTAATGAGGCGCAATCAGTAACTAACTCCATGAGACACTGGATACAAGTGAATGCAAAGTTTTTAAAATTATTGAATTATATTGTATCGTTGCTTATCAAAAAATGAAACTTCTACATACCTCAATGCGAAAAAAGGTTGCCAGCGGATAATAGGGGCATTGTAAATTACAATCTCTCTGATTTATTTTAAATTTCTCCATCGCCAAAACGACAATCGGACAATCCAAAAGTTCAAAAAGCAAGTCTACCACCTTCACTCGTAGAAAAATGGAAGGAGAAGGGGATCGACGTCTGATCGACCTTTCGTATATTGACCATCGTCTCTGCCTTAAATCTCCCAGCTGCTGGGATAGGCGTTTTCAGAAGACGCCAACTGAAGAAATTCAAAGCGATTACTACTACAGCTTTCTTAAAGCTTCCAAATATTTAGAGAAGAAGTGACTTTTCCCAAAGGTACCACCATTGACATCTGCGATTAAGACTTGGAAGCTGGACCTGTTCCCTCGGATCTAGCCTTCTGTTGCAATTAAATAATTTATTACTGAAATTACAGAGCCATTTATCGGTTTTTTTACTATAAAATTTTTTTGTGCTGATCATATTTACGTTGAAAGCACGTTTAAAATCTAACATATTTAGAAGAACACATTTCATGCAAGAATACATTAAACGCTCATAATTAAAACAGCCAGACTAATAGAGGAGGGGAGGGAAAAATACCTTCAAAAATATTTCCAATAAAAATACTAGAGCACAAAATGAATTAAATTACCAACAGAGTCAAACCCAAGAAGAAAGGTTTGCCAAATTGTCAGGAATATTAAGTATTAAACTGCTGCCTACGCTTGATCTCTTGCGTTCGACGGACACATCATCCAGCACATCTCTTATTGAACATGATGAAACAACTTCAAGATATATTAATTATGGCGCTTTACAAACACTATTAATGGTAAGAAGATGAAGTAGAATGTTGGTCGACATTAAATAACATTCTCCCAAAATACTCCTTAATTAGTAAGGGACAATTCCTTTCTACGTAGCTTACCTTAACTTCTTGAATATTCTTAACTTTACAGCTGATTTAAAAAATACTGCACTTAACGTTTTAGTTAATGAAGACTTATCCCCGCTTACACCCTCCAAAGTATGTACCCATACATTTTTTAAGCAGCCAATATAGTTTATTTTCATTATTATAAATATGCATACTTATCGTATTCATTTTCAATAAAGCACAATATTTCCGATGTAATTTACCCTGACTTTCTGAACTTATTATTTTCTTTCTTAAATCACCAAAATTAATGTAACGACTAAGAAAATTTATTCATCTATGACACATCATGATGATCCTTCTCCTCCAAATCTTTTCCGTCTTTATTTGTAATTATTCTCATCAGTAAGCTGTTGTGATAATTATTTCACATAAAAGTTGATGTCGATGAGTTTGAGGAAGAGTTTGACTATGCACAGACTAAACTACAGTCAAGATGCACACAAAACGACGTTTTTACTAACACAACTTTATTGCAACATAAAAGCATCATATACATTCGACTGACGACAAGTGACCACTAAAACTACTCATGATCAAAACTGATAACTTTATTTTTCCTTTCCCGGCTGTACGTGGACACGCAGTCAGCGTAACGCTGACGTACATTTCAAATAAACAAATTATTTCCTTAACTACAGATATAACATGCGTTTACAAACTACTCATGTTACAACACTTTTCATGCACTTTCATCAGAACAATAATATTATTAGAGGACTTCAAGTTAGCTGTACCGTAACGGAAATCCAAGTACTCATCAAATACCTTTATTAATAACCATCTCTCCTCAAAAGTGAATCTGTCTAGTTATTAGGTCACAAACCTACAAAAAATATTAATTATCACTGATCAGATACTAAAATATAAAGCACAAATAAAACATTAATTAAAAAGTATTTTAGAATAAAATTAGAAAACTATTAAAACGGCACGATTTCTTCAAAAATGAGCTTGAAAACTCATGCTGAAGATTTGGATATTGGAGACGCTCCCTTTGAAATATTTCATCGTGATTAAGTGATTCATTTTAAAATAACTAAGAGCTTCATGGCTCTACTGTTAATTTTTCCTTACTATTAAAACTTTTACGCTAACCACATATAAAGTTTGAGCCAGCAGAACAGATATATGTGTCATCAATTTGCAAACCTCAAGCATTTGCAAAATTCCACTTATTTCCTTGCAGCAAAATTTAAATGCTCGCAAACAAAACATTTAACCAAAAAGTCTAAGAAAGAAAGGGATAAAGCAAATGACACTAATCTCATTTGGGTTAAAATTGTCCAAAAAACATCCGAATACAACCAGAGAGTTCTCGGCAATAAATAAACTCCCTACTTCCAAACCCTATCTTTCGTCGTCTGCACAGCTGTTTCACTTTCCTTTGCATACAGTCCATCTCACATGACACAGATTTAAAAAATACGAGATATATTGGTGAAGGCGTTATGTAAAAACTAACAAAATCAAGTAGAATGCTAACATTCATTTCTAATTCTGTCTGTCTTTCTGTCTGTCTAGGTGGTCTATTACTGAAAACTGACGTGATCAAGATATGAATGCGTGTTGTATGAATGTGATATAAGTAGCAGGTGAATTTTCCACCTCTCTTAATTTATTCTAAATTTTTAATCATGCACTAATTGAAAAAATTGGACAAGAAAATCGCGAAGGTTGAGGATTTTCTTTTTTATAAATTGAGTTTAATGTAGTTTAGATGTAAAGGATTCTGAATAAATTGATTACTACACGATAGATCCAGAATTTAATACAACTTGAAAATCTATATTTGCGCAGAGCAAGATAGAGCCATTCCTTGTCTCGTCAGTAAATTTTAACTGGGGTGAACAAAGAGAACAAGACACTATTTTATTATTATTGGATCTTGGCCATTGGAAGAAGAATGTAAAATAAAATGGGGGGAACTCACTCCATAAAACTCACGGGTGGGGGGCAAAACTTTTCATAACGGCAAGTGAACCACAAAAATCTTGGTCTCACTAAAACGCAATTCCAAATATAAATTCTTGATAGCTCTTTGTGGTTTTTTAGGGAGCAGCATGAGGCTCCATGCTAATGCGACTTTTCAGCAAGCCTTTTGCTATTTAAGGACTTCTTCAAATCAGGTATACTCTCAAATTTTCCAGTTTGTCAATTTAAGTTCCTCCACCGGCCTCCTTCCCACATGACTAATTGCAATCAATCTCATTGTCAACATGCCTAGTAAATATTTAATTTATATACATTCCAGATATTTTCCAATAGTTAACATGTTAACATAATTTACTCAACAATTTTATGCAAGCCAGAAATGAGTTACCTTCTGAGTAAATCCAGAATTCAGTTTTGGTATTTTTAAGTTCATTTTGCTGTCATTTTTTCTTAGTTTCTACCGAGATTTATGGGACTATCAAGAATGCATTCAATTTTTAGAGCAATTCAGAATTGAGTCTTCCCGGGAGTAAATCAGAACCTTGACCTTAAAATGGGCGTAGCTTCCAAGGTTTACCTCGTACAATGACGTACATATTATCAAAATGATTGCCATCAGCTAATTAATATGCCGGTTATAGTTTGTAGATTGTGGGGTCTTTGTGTGAGAAAATGTCAAATTTTTCCAAAACAGCCTCTAGGTTGTACTCTACGTATGTCGGCAAAATGTTCAACTCGAGCAGTTTGGAGCATTTGGGCATTTCCCCTGTGAATTACGTACTGACTCAAAACTAACATAATTTACTTCTGCTGATGAAATATGTATAATATAATATGTACATCATTGTGCTAGGTCGACTTTGAACTTCAGCGGCTAATAAGTCAATGATCACAATTGAAGGGCTACTTTGATTCACTAAATTAAAATGAATAACAATTAAGGGTCTCAAATTTGTTATCTAATGTCTATTACCTTCCCACAATTTAATACTGATGGATTACTTTATAACTCTACCCTAATTTTTAGACATTTAGATATATAAAAACTTGTGCAAAATTAAGACGCCAGATTCATATAAAAAGTTTGACAAACACCATACGGTAATTACAGAAAATCCGAATGTATTTGAATTCTGACGAAATAAATAGGATGTGAAATATGTGAAGTTCACTGTGAATCAATACATATACGTATATTATATTGATTTGTCTAAAACGTGTACCCTAAATAATTGACTCTTATATAGTTTGCTACAGCCTGTCTACAGATTGTTAAAAAATGCTTATTACATACTGTTAACAGGCTATTTAATCTCTAAACGGGAAATGTTGGCTTCATAAAATTCCGAAAATTATAGTTTTCCTGCTGTGCGACCTGACAATGGCACCAAAAAGTCTAATTTGCGTTCATTTTGAAACAAGCCACCACCCTCAATAATCCCCCATGAACGGTAGAGAAAGGAGTAGGAATTAGCGACATCTTTCAGGTCAATGTGAAGCAATGGTCGCGTCTGTAATATGTCGCACAGGTTTTCTGTTTAGTTTGAAATAATACAACTACGACATGGATACAACACTTATTAACACACAGACAGGCACATTTTCAATTTACACAAAAACGTATTTGCTTGAATGATCAAATTTAACATATAGATTATTGAAGATTCATTCATCATCATATTGCATTTCGAACTTGCTAATAGGTATCGATATGCGATGCATTATTTTGTATTACGTCCATTTCGTTTGGATATAAACATTTACCAGCGAAAGTATTTACTTGTTAACGTCATAGATAAAATATCTGGAAGATTTAATGTTTTTGACGGCGAACTTAAACTAACAAAATCAAGGTGTCGCTTCCGTCAATAAATTCCATTACGTCAAATTATTTAACATTTCACACCACACCATCAAAATGCCTTCAGAAAATAAACTGGAAAGAACCTAAAAAATAATGAATTAGAAAATGTGTTTACCGAACAAAATTCTCAATTTCTGTTCTTGACCTAATTTTAAGTTTAAATAAAGCGTCTGCGGAGTTGCTTATTTATTTTCATTCGATTAATAGGGTAGAACCAACAAATAATTTTGGAAATTAGAGGAGACATGAAGTGGAACGCTCACGGCATCCTTTATCAAAAAAGAGTTTATATCAGGTAAACACCATTGACTTCAACAGAAATATCTATGCTACTTTTACTTCAGAAATAAACAAGTTGTTTCTAATGAATCAAAGTTCCATGGTCAAGACAATGTTTCACGTGTAAACAATTTAATTTAGTTGTTCATGAATAAGAATGATTCCAATAAAGCGCTCTTTTAAATGATTTTTGAATTTCCAGAGAATTATGCATGAAAAAGGAGTATCATTTCTTAAATGCACGTTGCTCCCCCTGGTTTTTTCAGTGTACAGCAGTAAATTTGGTTCAGCGATGCATCAGTGATAACGGTGGTTTTTAATACGAGGATTGCAATTCTATCAGTATTTGAACGTGAGTACTTGAGGAGGAAATTAAATGAAGCAGTTAATCCGTTAACGATTTCTCCATTTACAACGTAAGAACCGTAAGGCAAGTTAATTATAAAACTTTTGTTTTACCAATGTAAGCAGAAAATGACGTCTAACAAGAAAAATGACAAGTCCAGATTGAAATCCCCTGCTGACCTTTTTCCTCCACTACATCCACACGATGGTGGTCTCGTCTCGAGCCGTTCTGCTACGAGCTCATAAAATCATTTAAAGCTAGCGGCAAAAACTTATTTAAACTATTAAATAAAATGCGCTTGTATCGACGTTGGAATTCAAGACCCTGTTTATGATTCAAGTGATTTGTTGCATAACATGTCATGGCTTTTCACAGAGATGATATAAGAGGCTTAGCACTGGATATGTAGCAACAACTTCAATTTGTAACGTTTTTATGCAGCAAAAATTCCCAACGATAAAAATTGCATCGCTTAGAGCTTGTATAGTTTAGACGTCATGTCATGTCATAACAAGAGCTTGGCAAGTTCCACTCAGACGTCGAAGGTTAAAATGAAGTGTATAGAGATGATGAATATATAAATGAACAGTTAAAACGAACAAAGGTGCATGCGTTCGTGATGTTGCTTATTTGAATGGGGTCGTGGCTGGTCACGCAAAGGAATACCTAATACAATACGCCATGGATAAATTATGACAAATTAAATTAGTTGTTCATTAATCGATTGCATAGTCAATGATTCATATAAACATAAATATTACTTTCTCATGATCAATATTATCTAATCTCCAATGATTGGTCGCCACTGGATTACAAATGATTTTTTCGATATTTTTAAAATTTAAATGATGCAGATGAATATTATAAAGCATCTGAGTTGAAATACAATTCGTCATGGATTCTATATTCGAGCGTTGTGCCTATTCCAACTGATTTCCTTCTGAATTAACTGACGGGGTTAGTGATGGCGGGTTTAAATGGTTCCTATATTTGTATCAAAATGCGTGATTCCTGGGTTATCAAATTATTTACTGAAAAGTTAACCACGTCCTGTACATGTGGACAAATGATTGACGGTCCATTATTTAATCCTGATGAAATTGCTTTCTTTTCCTTACCATTTACAAAATTTCATTTTTGAGGTTACAAACTGTTGTGGAGGAAATTAATTTATTCTCGTTATTACGCATTGTACACTCATCAATGTTTCATGCGTAAACATTATGTATATATGTGATCATAGTTCAGCGTATCTAATTTCCAATTAAATTCTTTTCTTTGCATTCCATTCCAGGTGACGAAGATTGTACGTGCACGAGATACATTCATTGTCGGGGGAGTCAAAATTAAATAGAAACATGTGTTATTCCTCGCATCTGAACTATGCCATTCACTCTGCAAGTTTTTCTCAACAAAGAAGTACACGACGTGCAGTTTAATCCAAATGCTTTAAACACATTAACTCACAAGGTATATTTTGGGTGGCGTTAAAATAAAACAAAATCAAGTAGAATGCTGTATGCAATTTACCCTTACTTCCTGAAATTCTTAACTTGAGCAACAAGCTATTTTAAAATTTACCAAACTTAACACATCGGCCAATAACAATTAATAAATGATTCATGGTTATTACTTTTCCTCAAAATTTGAAATTCAAAGTTCTTCATTTAATCATTTGTTGTGGATTTTTTGAATCTAAGGTTACTACATACAATTTACCCAGTACCCAAGCAAACTTTCGCTTTCCTGACACCAATCTCTATTCAATTCCAACAAACTAAAACATTCAATGCATCAATTAATTCGGTATATTTTCTCCTAAATATCTTTTGAGCTAACACCACGCCAAACAAAATTATTTATGGCATATGGCCACAGCAATCGACAGCAGATCATATATGCCTCTGAGTTGGTGTGGCAGCATGGGAACTACGCACTGGAAAATTACATTAGAGGCATAAGCACTTATCTTAACCAAACCAATCAATATTGCAGATGTTTTGGTTTTCAATTAATGTGTTTTATTTATTATTTGGACATAAGGTTTCTAGTTCTATTGTGATTGATGACGATGGGCAAGGCAAGAGTTACAATAATAATGTTATAATAATATTAATTTTCATATTAAAGCAAAACGGGGCTATATGCGATGATTGTTTATAGGGACAATTCATGTTTTCAAGGAGATATATAGTGACAAGTGAATGTGGTTTTATTAGGCTCGAGTGGCAGTTTATATACTATAATAATAACCACACACAGCATATGATACATAAACATAAAAGTCTGCCATTTCGGTACACGTTTAAAATTGGAACAGATATCTGTTCAAAATTATTTGCTTGGTATGTGGTTTGTTATTACCAAAATACACACAAAAGTCACGCGGTACAGCGGATTGAGATTCACTATTTAAGAAGATGAATTACAGTAC
>JAQIWO010001059.1:0-11237 GCA_034695405.1 Entomobrya muscorum | reverse complement strand
ATTTGCATTTGCTTTATTTCTGTTCATACGGTGAGAAATACTACTCAAATTCCACAAACGTAAATTATTGAGTAGAGAAATAGATACCTAAAATGTGGACAAATAATATGAAAGATGCGTCATTAATTAAATATTAGATTACTTTGTAAAGTTTAACGCCATTAGTATTAGACCCGGCGTGTTGGAGCAACTGTATCTAAGAGATGATAGCGACTGTTGATTTGGTGATAATCAAATTGATATCTGAGATGCTAGGTCCTGGCCTTATTTGTGCAAAAAAATATTTATACATAATTCGGTTCTTTTCAAAACTAAGACAAGTGTTTGTACTTAATAGCCAGAGAGTCCAGATCTGATATTTATAGTTTGGATGTTATTAGTGCAATACAAAAAGATAATTATAAGTGTTAAGTTTTTATTTAAAACAAAACGTCAACTTGTTTTGTGTTACTAATTTATGATCCCCATGAAATGTTTCTTGCTGTTAGTATATGGATACACTTCATTGGTTTAGCTAGTTAGTTTCTTAACTTTAGGAATTTTCATTCCGGGCGGCTTAGTTGATTAGAACATCTTTTCTTTCAACTACGACAGGCAAACATTTTTTCTCTACAATTGCATTTTAATTAAAGAGAAAATTTGAACATCATTTTGCAATCCCACAAATTGGAACAAAGGAAAACGTTTTTTTTTAATATTTTAAACAAATCTGAGTATGAAATGAAATGAAGCACTTGAATTATAAAAAATCGTTATTGCTTTGCCAGATAGGTTTTCCTTTGTTACCAAGTTACCACCATTGATACCAATACCAAATATCTGTAAAATGGATGAACATTGTGGAAGGGGTTAAAACCATTTTTTAATTCATGTGATTTTGATGCAGGACCTCCTAAAACTTTTATGTATGAGGAGACTCTTAATTTATGCATTCTTTCGAATTTTTTAACAACACTGTATGCCCAAACCATGAGTTTCATTTAAAAAGCACTAATGCCTACTTGATGTTATAAATTACCAAAAAGTTTTTTTAAATTTATACTTTTAAATTTATACTTTTAAATTCCCCAGATTTTTAGAGAGTATGTGATCGAGAAGAAACTCTAATCTGTCTACATGGTAAATAAAACAAAAAGACAAACTGTTCCTCATCCCCGTAAATTTCTTGTTAAATCTCAGGAGCTTTTGCGTCATAGCATACGCATAGCCTCAAATTCAATGAGAGTTTAAAGGAATAGTTTCCAGCAATATATCTTCATATTTGCAGCAATGGCTCATACAATTGTCGAAATTTATTGGAGACCGGATTATATTCGAATTATTTGTCTACGTATCTAGAATTTAACATGTGAATAAAATGCAAGGTTTCGAAGACCGGCAGTATTATGCACGGAGCGTAGTTTACTTACACCAGTAAATATGTTCTCTGAGTGATATGAAATGAGAGACATACGCCATTCATAAGTTATTCAATTTGGATGATAAGATGTATGTACAAGAATTGCTCCTTTTATTTCAGGATCTGATTAAGAGAAAACTAAAACCTCGAAATTCAAATTTTAATGGTTCGGTTATTTAACAATCAGCTCTAATTTAACTGTCCATCTGTAAATTTTTTTGTTGGGCGAACACTTTTAAGGTATTTAACGAACAAGATTATCATGACAATGTTATAAAATTTACTTTTGATTGTGAATCGTATTCTCAGATTCACGTTGCATTGCATACTGAGTACACTCCTGAATTTTGAATGGACACAGATAATTTACCAAGTGAGTATTCATAATTTGAATAATTTATAAGTGCATATAGGTGTTGGGTACTAAATTACAAACTAAATTGACATCACTTACGTAAATTGAGAGGTGCATAGAACAAAAATGTTTTTCAAAATTTATTTTAACTTATACCTTCATCTGCGGAAAAGAAAGCAAAAGGGTAAGTTATTTATGTTATTGGATGGCAACTTGTAGGAATATTCAGTTCTTGGGGATCCTTTAAGCAAACGTTTGGTTAAAAGTTCATGAAATAGCTGCTGGCTAATTTCCATTTTTTTTTCAAACATACGTTAAAAATTGGGTGAATAATAGTTGTGTAATAATAGTAGTAATAATGAATGAGTACTCACTGTTCAAAAATGTTAATTTAAGTTAATATTTAAGTAGCTCCTTGATAAGTGTCGTGTGTATTTGGTCTTTATAAAAGAAAAAAACTGTGCATGTAGCAGGGAACCAACTACATGCATTTTATGTTTATAGGGATGTTACATTGAAGCATAAAAGCTGTGGAACGATGGTTTATTGTGGATGGACAAGGAACGGATTCAATCAGTTTTAATGACATTTAATAAGAAAAGAAACAAATATTGTTTATTCAGTTTCGTGAAAAAACTAAAACCCGAATTAAATAGTGTAATATTTATTGCGGATATGGTCTATTGAGACATTCAGTCACACAACCAATTTATGTATCTTAAAGGGGAGTGTAGTCTAAACTTGACAAATATAAACCAACAAGAATTTACGTTTCCATGCTTGCAAGAGGATTTTTACAAGATACAACTGACTTTTTAACATGAACAAATAACACTAAACTACTACAGCATATATTTTTACGATCCGCTCACATAAATGTGCATACAAACCATGCGGAGCTTCTTATGATGAATTGGCTTATAAAAATCAAACAATCATAAAAAAACTGTTCATTTTCCACTCATAAAGTAATCCATCTCCATAGTATCTGATTTTTTTTAACACAAAACGCCAAAGATCAATTTTTTGACCTGAATTGCAGCATGGATCATATGCCAATTTAAAAGTCTACAAAATACATGGCATGATTGTATGCCAAATAATATGTTTTAGGATTATTCTTGAACTACTAACCACATAGATTCGAGATTTCTGGTGCGGCAAAATTCATGGCAATGTGTTTCAGCAATAATAGGCAATAATAGAATGGAATAAATACAATAGTATACCTTGATGAAAACTAAAATTGTATAGCTCCTATCTGTCAATATGTTCATAGCCTAATAAATTAACACTGCTTTTATTTCCAAACAAAGGGCTACGCATGGACAACGTACTGCTCACCTTTACCTTTATCTATGGCTATATTCACATTGTAGTGTCTTATGGTTGGAAAACCAGCTAGGGTGTCACTGAATAGGACATTTATAAAATCAATATCAATATTACTTAAAACTAATTATTTTAAAAGTGTCTTAATGCCCTATGTCAATAGCGAGAGTCATCAAATAGTGTGGCTCAGTGAATGCTGAAATGTTTTCTATTTTCTTGTTCACATGAACCCTTAGGAATATTTGGATTATTATTAGATTTGTAGTGATTATTATTCATTTGATCACAGATTATAAGTTCGTAAAATTAAACATTGATTGTGCAAAAGAAAGCATTTTTTAAAAAAATTCGTAAGAGCATTCCACGAAAATATATATGGTTATTTTTTAAATGATTCAAGCTTTTAATAATATGGCGAAGACAGTATAAATAATTTGTTTTATTAATATTTAATTTATTCGTTTCACATGCTTCCTACTTACAATTAAATATTTAAGAGTAAATCGTTTGAAAGTTTTATTAACTGAGTATCCTTCCAATTATTTCAATTAAACTCATCCACAGTTGTTGTTGCTATAAACATCTGGAGGATAAGACCATTCCACTTGATGACCAACAGCCATGAATTCGTAGGAGCTGCATTAATTGAAACACTTAATATTAACAGAGACTGTAAAAATGCTACGTTCACTTTCTCCATCACACCGAAGCTCATAGGCACCCACAAACTACAGCAATAAGTTAACTATCTCCGAAATAAGTATTTTTATGTCATTGTAGCACTCTCATAATCGACTGAGAAGCAAATTTTTAATGCTATACAGTTATCTCCGCCCAGGCTGCATTTCCCTTGTGCATTTGTCTCGACACGCAATTTCCAAGCCAAGATATTTTACTGAGTCAATTTAGGTAATAATTGTAAAAAAAGCGTGTCAACCCACAGGTGAGAGGAAAAAGGGGACGCCGATGGATTTACATGCATTACAAATTAATAGTAATAAATATTTCTCAGATTTGCAACAAGTTTCATGACTCCAATACTCGAAACAATACAGATACTTAAGATTAAGCACAGAAATCTGCCATAATGCTCATTACTTGAAAAATCCCCAACGATCGCAACATAAAATACATTTAAAAAAACAAAAACTGGATCATTTGCTGAATTTTATGATTAATTAAACATTTTCGAAATAAAAATAATGCGTACAAGACTTTGGGAATAACACTGAGCTTCTAAAAGCTAAATAAATAGTTTACACAAAAAACACATGTATCAAATATGCGATTTATTGGAAAAGTGATTTTTATGAACATTACGCTTGTCGGGATAGAATAAATTAATGTATGCGACGTATAAAAGATTTTACGACATTTTCTCAACTTAACACATTGCAGATCAAAGTTCCAATCAATGATATCCCTCCCAGAATTATAGATAAGTTATCGGTAAGTTTAAAAGTACTTGTTATATCAACGAGCAAAGGAAATGACCTTACACTACGTTATAACCCATCTACAAATTTTCGGGACGCTCTTCTGGCGATGGCTGACGCAATTACTTTTATATCTCAATTTTACTCATATCCCGGAAACCTGTAGTGTCAACTCTTTCCATTTCTATTATCCACAAGATTCTTTTAATGTCCTACAAATCATTACGAAATATTGACAATCCTCAGGAAATGAAAATGAAATGTCTCACTCCCCACGACCAAACTACATCCGTAGAGAGAAGAATTTACGAATTTACCCCGATTTACAATTGAGTAGACAGGAATTGCTTCATAGTTTTTTATGTAAGCTACTTCGGATCGCCTGCAGAATGCACACCTTTGAAAGTGGCGTCTATCGCAGCTTTATATGATGATGGGGATGGATGGCATAGTTGGGGTTGTGTTGTTGCAAACAAACCGAGGAAAATTTCTCTTTTAAAGCGTTTGTTCATTGCAACAAGAGCGCTTGTAATTTCCAAAATGGTCCCAACTTATCCTGGATAAGAAATAGACATGAACGACAAAGAAGTGCTGATGAATCCTTTATTATATAAAATTCGCGGATGGTGTTGAACTTCTCTGGGGATTTTACTGACTTTGGCTGATGCCAATGTGGGTGCTATCCTAAATGCTGAAATAGGTTTGTTTAAAAAATACACTCATGCCTCCCTGCACTGCGCCATTTCTTGTGAGTTATTTAGGTTTTGGGAATCCTCTAACAAGATTTCTTGCATTCGGTTTTCACTTTACGTTTATTTTTACCATCATTGTCACCAAAAGTACATTGAAACAGGGTTTTGGAGATTTCGTTAACTAATTATGTGCCACTATTCCTCTTATTTTGAAGGAGCTCAAAAACCAGTTTTATAAAAGTAGGTTAATTGTTGGGAATACTGACCATTAATCATGAAGAATTTTTGCAAAAATTACTTTTGGTCGATAGTCTAAATGATGAAAATCGTGTGATTGTTCAAGATTATGAATCTAAGGCTGAACTACTTAGGCGCCTGACTTGTTTTTGTAGCAACTATTCCTCTCCATTTAGAGACCAGGTAAAAATAGTTCACATTTCCATTTGATACAAAAATTTGAAATTCAACTGAGATTAAATGTAACAAATTATATGCTATTTACAAAACTAAAGTTTGTTTGCACGTTTAAATCTTCTTTATTGTCTGTCCAGTCTCCTTTACATCCGCATAGAGAATATCCTTTAAAGGGAAATATTTTTCGGATTGTAATGTAATCCCTAATGTCGACTGAAAGCATCGAATAACAATATGACCTGCATAAAAGTAGAATTTCACTGTACAAAATTCAATAAACATTTCAATAACAAAATTTCATTTTACCTGATTTTTTAGGCACAAGACTTATCCACAAAATTTAGCGGCACGGTGCATCTTTCACATTCTAGGATTTCTATAAGAGTCCAAAATATCAAGTTTTTATTTGTATTTATAAAATATTTATTACTACTAAATTTTGCATTTATTACCAGCTACAGGCTACAAGTTGTTGTAGGCTGCAATATTAACTGGCTGTTATCTATTCGAGTATAATTCTTCAAAATAGTGTACAGAATTTTCTGATTTGCTGACAAGTTATTTTCAACTTATTTGTCTGTTAACTTATATATCTGCGATACAAAATACTTGTAAATTTAATTGTTCTCAATAAAGTATTTAGTTCGTTTCAACATTTCCCATAAAATATTATTAAGTGGACATGCTTATGACAATTTAAGAATATAAATTCAAAGCAAATAAAAGAATACAATCACCTGTTCTTCAATGTAAAACAGATGCATCACAATCAACAGAATTTTTCAATAATTTTAAAATAAAGTTTATATACTCAAAGCAAGCACTCCGACTCCGATTGGTATTAGAAATCTAATTGTTGCGCTTAGTCTTTTATGTGTATCTAGGAGATTGATATGATTATAGTTCTTTTTATGAAGTATTATCTAACATTACTCATGCTCCAATTCGGTTTTATAAGCATTCACATTTACGAAATTTAAAACAATATTTAAAATTCACAGTTTAATTAATTTAAAAGCCTTATTTTTTTAAACTGTGTCAAATTGTTCAGATTCATTTTTATATTTATATTTATATGGACAACGGGAATAATATTGGACCTAATGTATTCTGCAGATGGTAGTTTAATACATATTTAATTTCCAAAGTATTGTTCAAAGTTATATTATACTTATCTTAATTTTTATTAAAAGTTTAAGCATAGCCAATTCGGTAGAATAAATAATCAGTAAATTTCGATTATCTTAAACAGTTTTTTGTTTTGTTCTTTGTGTTCTTGTCAGGAGATCTGCATTCTAGATTCATTCATTCATTCATTCATTCACTTAGCTATGAATAAATGGAGATAATACATAAAGGTGACATAAAAATGAATACAAAATAATGAAAAAGAGTACGCGAATCACAAAACGAAACATAATAAATAGATAAAGATACAAATTTTGTATTTTTGATGTTTTGAAGTTATTGTGGGATTTCTTTAAAAACACTTCTCAAAGTAAACGCTAATAAATTTGTTAATTTCGCAAATTGTCCGAAAAATCCAAGTTTCAAAAGTTTTAGTAAAAATTCATACAAGCTTATTATCATTGCTAACCCCTCTCGTTGCCACATAGTCATCAAATAAAAACTGTCCAGTTTACCTGTATAGACTTGGGTTTTTATATAGCACCCTAGTTTTTCTAACGGCTTTGTTCTATGAAACATTAAACTTAACATTAAAACGTTAAAGATTTAATTCATGGGTACATAATTCCTTTTATATTTCGGAAAAAATCAAATATAAATTTTGTATAATGCAATCTATGAGCTGAAATTACATAAATTTAAACAGCAGAAAAGAATTTGGCTGCTACCAATTATGTATTTCTTTCATTCTTTCACCAGCAAAAAAGTCAACCACCAATTTTATTCATAAAATTATATGTAGGATTTTCTCTTTGGACTACATTTAACAAAATCCCGCACACAATGGCAGAAACGGATATGGTAGCTAGCACAAGCTCAAGTAAATAAAGAATGTATGTTTCATTTTACTTGAATTTACACAAAATTCGAATATTCTTTCATCATTGTTATGGACCCGCCCACATCAAACAGTTAAAAGTGAAACAGTTCAAATGTTCGAAGCGTTTATTTATTTAATTTTGAAAATCATATGCGCTCTTTATAGCAATCAATAATTTGATGTAGTTAGATTGATTAAGGATATGAAAAAGTGTATTGTTTAATTTATTTATCAAATTTAAAAAGGCTACGAGCTTGGAAATGATAGATATTACTGCTTTGATTCTGGGATAATTTGTTTAACTATTGTGTCTTATTGTGTTAGGATAGTGATATCAAGCAATGTGCCTGAAAAATGTAAACCCTGAAGTATTGCTTAGCACATTAATAAAAACAATCTGAATCTGATGTGCTCTGAATATAGCAATTTGTAAAGAAAACACGCGCAAAGACGCAATAGAACACGTTATAAAAACGAGCTTGAGAAATCATCAGGAAAATTTAGAATGTTGAATTTTTCTAGTGAATTTTTGAAATTGTTTTTAGTGCTTCCAAACAATCAGGTGATGCACATAAAAGTCCACAAATACTTTTAAGATCTATTTCTTCTAACGAAAACGGAGAATAGATTAAAGAAGTTCTTCCATTGAGAAAAACCGCAAAAGAACTTTTTTAAAACATTCACAAGAGTGTGATCTGTGCTGACTTCATTATCTAGAATAAAAAATGTCTCTGTGTTATCCGGCTGTAAACCGGATAAGAGTTTGTTTAATTTTAGACAGCAATTAAATATTCACATTATATATGTAACTTCGTATTTCAGTTCTTCCAAAATATTATGCCATTCTCAAATTATTATTATTTACAAATTAGTAGCCACCTTAGAGTGAATTCTTACTCATATATTACATACAGTAACCTTAAAATTAACGAATAACTTTCAATTTATTTTTTTTTCTACTTATTTAACTACAACTGAAGCTGCTGACCAGTTGTATTATCTTAATTCATTCACAAAATGTTAACATTTACAAGCTAGTAAGTTTTACCAGAGTCCAACCAACTACACGACCAAGCATTTTACAGTTTCTTTATCTGTCTCGCTTCCATTTTTGTATCCCCCAAAAATTTATAATTATCTACTTCGTCCTCACTTTCGGTTCTAGTTTTTATGCCTCCCAGAAGGCCTACATAAAAAATACCGTGTGTACGCTGTCTCCGGAATTCGCATAATTTTTTGTGGGATAATTCAACGTAGTTGGTAGTTAAGTGTGTTTTTAAGTGAGCCGGTAAACGTTCATTTTCCCAATAAAATTTCACTTTTATATTGAACAAGAAGTCGCAAACATTATATAGTGCTTTGAATTGAAGAAAAATCTGCCCCAAGAAAAATAATAATAAATTCGTATCCTAATATGTTTAATAAGCCCATTGTAAAGTTGAGTTCAGTCGGATTAAAACTTGTCATCAAAACGAGAAAAAATAGGATGAGGCTGTGAACAACGGCTTAAGTATAACATAATATTGTTCCGGGCACATATATTACAATCAATAATTTTAAATGATCGGCGATGATTTGCATTATAATACTTTAATAGTTTCTGCTAGAATGCCAGGATGATTTTTTTAAAGAGTTAGTTGGGAGAACAGGAGACATGCATGCATATTTTGTTAACTGGATGAAAAACATTTTTATTTAGCCTTAGAGACGCTAACGGATTTATTGCGCCGCCAAAATTGACGAAGAAACGAGGTATAATATGCCTAATGCCACGACGGCTTAGATTCGTAAACCAAACGTAATTACCTAGTTACCTAATTACTTAAGTAATTATGATATTAAGAAAGAGGTTTGTTACATCAATAATCATAATTAATAGATAATTATGATTTTTAGGGTATCCACTGGAAATGATCTAACAAATTGATTCTACTTGTACGGCCACTCTACCTGGTAGATAATTAAAAGGAACTGCTGTTATTTCAATTACCTAATTTGTTTGATGCTTTAATTTTGATTAACATGTTATTCTTGTATTTCAGTCCGATGAAGTGACCCCGCTAGGTATCCAGTTCCAGCTTCTCGTCCCTGTCACAATTAAAAAATTGGTGTTTGCAATCATAGAAATACGACGACCTCTGGTCTTGTGGGCAATCCCACCCTGAAACGCTGTGGAGTGGGCGGCCATCATTTACTTTCCAACGATTCAATTTTTGGATTTTAGGTGCCATTAGCATCGTAGCCAGTTTATGTTTTTGCTTTACCAAACAAAACATTTCTTTTTGGAAAGCGACTGCAAAGAATTTTTCAAGAAAATTTTAATTAAAAAAATAATAAATGCGATCCGGGTAAATTTATTTAAAATTCAAGCAAATTGTGAGTCAACAAGTAGTACCAATTTTTTTTAAAAAAACTTAATTTAGATTGAACCGTAATTAGTTTGACGCCATTTTAAGTTAGTTTCGGGGTTTAGTTGTGTTCACTAGATACAGGTCGGATTTGAATTTGCGTGGGAGATATATGTAATAAAATAGAAATAATAGATGCAAGAATATGAGTTTCCTTTCTGCACTTGATGTGCTGACGAATGAGTTTTAGGATAAGTTTAAAAACTGATGTGATTTTTTTTAGGAATTCTTTTAATTGCTGATCTTAATTAAATACATGTATTAACTTTAAGCAAGCCATATCTGATCATGAACTTCTTGAAACAGTTGATCTGTTGGATTTTCTTTAAATTTAGTTCTTAAGCTTGAAACAATTAGTTCCTTTTGATGAATTTGACATATAAATATGTTTTAGAGGGCGTAAATGCCCAGAAATGGAAAGTAGGTAATTTATTACTTAATCGTAAGCTCCTCGAAGTAAATTTTCTACAAACGTGTGCCTATTTATCTGCTGGAATACTGTAATTTGCATTTCATTTAATTACCAAGGTTATAATTATAAGGTTATAATATTCACATGTATCGATATCTTGCAAGCCGCGAAGATTTAAAAATGGATTTTTTGCATTATTGTTCTGATAATTCAGGTATTCGAGTTTTAAAATTATTTTTTATTAAGGGCACAGGCTGTTCACTGAAGTTTGTGCGCACAACTATCAGACTCATAGCATAGCGTTGCTCCTAGAAAAAAAATAGTTTAACGAATTTATAGCAACTTTCAGTTCAGTTTCAGGAAAATCTCAGAGTAAACGAAACGAGAGATTTATTTATTGGCTTGCCATAAGCTCGTATGCGTATATTTTTTTACCAAAACGAAATCTTAAATTTAAAGTACATATTAAACTTACAAAATACAAAAATAAGTGTATGTCAATGTTAATTTTTTGTCTTACACAGGTTTACGTTCTTATTTTTCAAAAAATGCAATTTAGAATAATAATAATCGAATTAAATTTTCAAAGGAGTCATTCGTCATGCAAAGTAGAATGTCAATACATTCGTGTCAGTTTGACTCTCCAAGATGAAAAACATACTGCATCAGCTATTGCGCCACTGAAAACATTTTACTATGCTGACAAATATATAATAGTAGTAAGATAAGCGGATCAACGTAGCCAGCACGGAAATGGAGCAAGGAAACAGAAAGAAAAGGA
>JAQIWO010001058.1:0-11238 GCA_034695405.1 Entomobrya muscorum | reverse complement strand
TTACTTGAAAGTGTGAAGAATGTAACAAGCCATTTTCTACATCAAATATGTTAAAAAGACACACGGAGTGCATGCATTCTCATTTCCTGGTAGCATGCACGTTTACCTGTGACATTGGACATTGTAGAAGACGATTTTTTACTATTGAAAAGCTGGAATTGCACAAGAAAACGGGTGGTCATCGAAGAGATGATCAGATTTTCAAGTGTTCAAAATGTGAGAAAATGTGTAGGGGACTCAACAATCTGAATTTACATGTGGAGGCATCGTGCAAAAATAGCAATAACAGTCAGAAGTCAGAAGATATGAGTGATGAAATCAAACCTGGATTTTTTAAGCAGGTAAATTAGGATAGTGTAAGTGAAAACTATAATTTACTTTAGTTGTATTGTATCATACTATACATTATACATAGTATAATATTATTTCAGTTAAATAGGTTAAATACAAAATGATAGTTTAAGCCAAATTAAGTTATGCGCTATTTGAAGGTTAAGCTAATTCTTCAGCTAAAAGTTACTTTTGGAGCGGGAGCTATATGATTTTGGTTTCAGTTTCCAGGAACTCAACTATGAAATGTGGGCGGACGAGAGTCAATTTCTTTTGATCCATCGTCCTGATGCAGTTGAAAAACTATTATACCATACTTGATAATCAAACTTAACAGCTGCGGCAGAGGAGAACAAAATTAATTAAAGCAGTTTAAAAGTGTCAATTTTCTATACTTCTCTACAAGATAAAATTAAATATTATTTTATTATAGATTAAAATATTTAAAAAAGGCTTACTGAGCTCAGGTTACCGTAGGTACACGTAAAATATTTATTTCGTAAACCCACAGGGTCAGATGCTTACTCATTCTGAATCGATAAAAATCGTTATCTCTGGTTTGTACTCAAGTCAGAAGAATCTTTGTTTTCCAACCATTTGAATAGTGCGTCATTCACCTACCAAAATACAGTGTTCATAAAGTAATTATTACTTAAACTATACTCTACAGACTGGTTAGCCTTTTGTCATATGTATTTAAAAAATCAAGTACGTGGAACTTACATTATGATGAGACTCTGCAGCAAAATACCAAGCAACCACGCTCAGCTTAAAATAGACCAAAACTGCTTTCTCAACATTTCCTCTTTTCCCCAGCAAAACATAAGGAGCTTCCGCATAGTATGTCACGGATGTCACACAAAAGGCTAGTAAGTGAGCTCCAAACAATTTTTTAATCGATTCTTCGATTCTGCTGTTCCTTTCCACTTTCGGAACAACTTGATCCCCTCCGTAATTCTTCCATTCTCCATTTGACTACTAGAAGGAAATCAGTCAGATGTTTTCTCCAAATCCAATTCCAACTCTCTTCCAAGCTCCTTCATCATTGGGAACATCCATTGGCTAAGAGGGAAAATGGCACTGGCGAATACAACAGCAGCTAACCTACCACCTACCTATCATTTCCATAGTCTTGTCCCCACTGTCCGTTTTTGGGTTGACTTCTGGGGCAGTTACATTGTTACTATTATTTCCACTCAGATAGTGTCCCTCTTTGGTAAACAGGAATAATGTAATGATCATTAGAGCAATTGTGAGGACAATGGTTAAAATGGATACAACTAAGCCGGAAAGGTTGCTGATGACTTCAAAAATGGCAACAATCAGGGTGGATGGAGGGTTTGCGATCATTTATAAAATGCTGACCACTGTCATGTAAACCAGAGAGGCAATATTAAGACAATGCACTATGACACAAACGATCTGATATATAAAATGAAATAAAAAATTAAATCGATGCTCCATCCTGCCATTTTCGAACAAACTTTATTTATATATTTTATTAAATAAGAATTTCTAATTTGTAAAACAAATTTCGTTATTTACGAGGTCAATTTTATGTTTTCTAAGATGGTATCCACTTTTTTCTTTGTCAGTTCCAATTTGAAGGGAACGAGATAGAGATATAAGTAAGAGTTGTAGAAGGGAACAAGAAACGAACTTTCACCTTTCCTTTGACTGTGGTCAGTTGTATCGGCACTATTGCCACTTTCAGTGAGACTTATGTTTGTCATCTTGAACATATTAGATACTGGGCTTACTCTGGCAATATTTTCATTCGAGTAGGAAGGAGCACAGTAGTAAGTTTTCAAGCCACAGGTATTATTAACATTTGAGACACTATTACCGTTGTGCACTGAATCCAGCCATTTACCATTACTTTGCCAATCTGCGTCTTTGTAATGTTGATTCGTTTTACGCTTAGATAATAAAAAAACGTTTTAGAAATTTTAAAGCTAAACAGATTGATAGCTTGCAAAACCGCTGATGGTTAAATAAATTCAAGCAAAACGATAATATGAATTCACGCTACTAACTGATGGTAAATGGGATATTCTTGAAATGACAATGAAAAAGAACTTATATGTTTGACAATAAATGTCCGGTGCTATGTTGCAGGACAGCAAACTCATAAAACTATTTGGTAGCTATCGAAACTACGACGAGGACCCCAAGGAGGCACATATGGTGTTTTCTTAAATCATGTAATCAACAAAAAGAGATGGACTACATACAGACCATTTAATCACCAAGATCATTTAATTGAAATTTATTATTAGTTTTAAATGCACACAGACAGACTACATTGAAAAATAATAATTAAGTCCCATATATTTTAAGCGTATATTTCTATTAATGTAGGATACTAACAACAATAATATATACATGTATACTAGATACAAGAAAAACATAAGGAAATGGTCCAAAGTACGATTCAAAAAAATCAGAATGAACTACAAATATTATTATTATTATTTTTAAGAGATGAACAGGTTAAGTCCGAAGATTGCATACACAATTTTGTGGTATAGTTAAGTATTTGAAACTTCATCTCAAACACGACATGTCAGATCCAATACAGAATACACCCACCCACACAGTAACTTTTACCAAACAATCATAATTTACACGCAACTCATAATTGATTTTTTTTTCGTAGCTGATATACCTATTTTATAAAAAAAATACATAATGATGATAATAGTAACTGATTTTGATTTTATCTCTTCCATTTAAATCCTGTTCATCCATTCTTTCAAAAACTGGGATCTGCGAAAAATTACATTAAGTTGAATTTGTAATTAGATTTTAATGTTAAAACTGGATACTTGGAAGCGAGAAAGCATAATTTTGTTTCCATTTTTTAGAGTACCCGGCAGCTGTATCCTCAGGAGGGAATAAACCCAATGGAGGTGCTGGCCCTGGCCTTATTAACTGCTCCCTTTCCAAATTTCTACGGTTTGCTTCATCCCGCAGTTTCAGATTTTCCCATCTTTGATTAAATGATTTGTCCGGTTGAGGATACTCAGGAAACTTTGAGGGATCCAAAGCCTTCCTTACCAGGAACGTTTTTTCGGTGAGAAGTGGCATTTTTGGAAATGAAGTCTTCACTGGAGCAGGTTTCTTTGCTTTTGGAACAGTCTTTTTGGGAAATTGAAATGTTGGCAAGGCCGCTGGAACGGCATCCACTCGCTTCGAATTCGCAGGTGGTGGATTTTCATAAGCTTTCCCTTGGACAGAAGGGACCTTAGCCGGACCCTGGCCAGATATAGCTTTAGATTTTGGAGAAGCTATAGAATGCATGACATTGACACACATGGGAAGCAATTGAGGAAGTGCTCTCTGAGAGGATGTACCAGCCCGTCGTTGACGTCTTGGCGATGAAAATAGCTTGTCCAGTATATGAGGGAGAACTTTACGAGAGCTTCTACACTTCTGAAAAGTTTTGTAAAAAAAATAGTTTTAGCTAAGTTTTCTTAATGTGAATTTTAAAAAGTTTATTTTTTAAAATAATTCCCTTACCAAACATGTATACTGAAAAGGAGAGGTCCTTTGGACACCATCTGGAAAAATAATTTCCTTGCATTGCGTGCATTCCAAATGAGGGAGTTGAGATTGGTAGGGGGACCGCAGATTATGTGTACGTATCATTGTACGAAAGGGGCCAACGACCTGATCAGGTTCCTCGATTAAGTCCTCCTCAGTCATCTCATGTCCCAGAGGGTCGTGTTGAGATTGAGGACGTTCATTTTTGGCATGTAAATTCGCAAGTGGTGGTGGCCGCTGCTGCTGCGTAGCCAGCTCCGTCACCTCATTTTCCGGAGATTGAGGACGTACAGTTGTGGCGTCGCGCTGCTTCTGCTGAATAGCCTCCTCATACTTCTTCTTGCGGTTCTCGTACATTTCCTCCATTCGTTGTGCGATAACAGCCTGCTCCAATGCGCCAGACTCTAATAAACCGGAAATCTCAAAGATACCACTCAGGGCATTGCCTTCCAACTGGCTTTTCCCTCCTTTCGTAGAGGTAGAGGGAACGAGTGGTTTGTCAGACCTGTCACGAATCCCAGGGGAACTTTCCAATTGTCGAGGATACTTTGGAGGCAAAAGTCCCATTTGGAATACATCTTTTTTCTGGTTGGACGACGATCGCTTCACAGGCTTTTGGCTTTGTATCCCGTCTAGGTAGCGTTTTGGAATCTGAACTTGTCTTCGACCGGAAGAGGCTGGTGCTGACGTTGAAATAGATGGTGATGATGATGATTTCAACTCTTTTTTCTCTATCTTCCAATTTCCCACTTTCTTCTTGGAAGGGCTCTTTTTCATCACCTCCCTTTTCATTTTCGGAATGGCTGCCTTTGCTTTATATTTATTGAAAATCTTCGAGTAAATAAAATATCCCGCTTGTCCAGCCTTGGCTTTGAAACGGATGACACCTCCAGCTGCTTCCATAGTCTCTTGAATCGACCTCTTCTTTCCTCGCTTGAACTTGTCAAAAATGATTAAACTCTTCTTGTCGATATACTTAGCCACTATGAGCAGGTCGTCATCAGAGTGTCCCTTGAATTCACCTTCACTCACGAATTCCAAATTCTGCTTGTCTCGGCAGAACTGATACACAGAATTAAACTGCTCCTCTGTGATTGGCCCTCTATCCCACCATCTAGTTTCTTCATTTTCTTCGTCATCTTCTACCTCGTAGGGTGACTCTTCATGAGGTGAACCCCTTACTTCAGGATCCTCGGAATCAGAAAATGACACGGACCGGCAATCAGAATCAGATTTTGAGACTGGCGAAATCGGTTGGAACAAAGTTTCTTCATTCTCTTCGTCGTCTTCTTCCCCGTAGGATGGCTCTTCATAAGGTGATCCCATTGCTTCAGGATACTCCGAATCTGAGAATGACACGGACTGGCAATCAGAATCAGATTTTGAAACTGGCAAAATCGGTTGGACCAAAGTTTTTTCATTCTCTCTGTCGTCTTCGTCCCCTGTGGGTATCTCCATGTAAAAATTAATCACAGGGTCCTCCGAACCTGGAGAAGATGACACGGACCGACGTTCACGTGAGACAGGTACAGGTGACATTTTCACTCCGGTAGTATCATCCACGGCTTTGCCAGCTGTAAAAAAGCGTCAAAAAAAATTTATTGCTTACACTCGCACTTAATACTTTTTGTTTATGAATTTGTATGTGATAATGTGAATTACGTCAATCAGATATTGATTCAAAGCCCAAACCGATCACAGACAGCTTTCTGAAGACCACGAACAGAGCAGGCAACGCCGATGGTGTATAAATTGGAACGAAATCCTGTCATCAATAAAGAAAATTATAATATTAATTAAAATATTATGCAAATAGAACCAGTATCAACTCATCATCTAAAAATTAACATGCTAGACCTTTATCATTGCCTTCAAAATGTTAATTTACTACTAGTAGATTTATAATGCCATCAGCTGTCAGTGTGAGCACTACCAACTTCATCAAAACAAATATTTAAATGTGTTTAACTAATTGATGAATACATATTTAACTACCAAATTATTGGTATTGTTCTTAAATCACTAACTACATTCAATTAGGTACCTGTTCTTCCCCAGTTTACAATAGTTAACTATAATTTACGTGTGGTAATGAACACTACTAAATTAACGTTTAACAATAAATCTTCCAAGAAGTCCTCTCTCTTATTTTCTAACTTGCCATTCTTAAGTGTAACTATTAATTAGTTACTACAATCCAAATGTCATTAGGTTTATAACGGCGAAAAAAATTCCGATAATGTTTAATAATTACACTGTGAAGAAGTTTTTTTAAAATTACTACTGACGTGACGTGAGTGACTTAGCGGAGGGAAATCAGCCGAGCACACGATACGACACACAGAGACGATCACAGAATCAAATGACCGACACTAAACAAACCACCAGTTATTATGCAGAGCTCGCTCTCATGTTTCACGGGTCATATCGTACTTACATTGCATTCCAACAACCTATTAGATTGCTGTAGTGTTTAAACTCGAGTGATGATCATGATGATGCTAGAATTTTCCATTAGAATTATGTGACTCACCTCACCAACGACATACATGTGATATCGTTGTTAGACGTGTCGCGACTGTGGCGTTGTTTCCACTTATCCTCCTTCACAAAATTAAATATCATTTTATGCAATATTCCATGTTCTATTTGCATAATATGCGCACTTTTAAATTGCAATCTCTTCATGGATAATATATATTATTTTTCGGAAAATAATATTTATTACTGGAAACCATGAAGGATTTTTTTTTCAAACCGAAATATAAAATGTATTTATTTTATAACATTCACAATAATTCACACGTGCAATTAAATATAAATTGGCAATACAAAGTAATGATTTCAACAATCATGATCATATATATAATTAATTTAACAATTTGTTAGATATTAAAGGAAGTATATTAATAATAAAATGGGATGCTAACCAAAAATAGTTTAGAAATTAGTTGAAAAGTCATGCTGATTGTAATAACGTAGTTAACAATTAAATTAAAGTCATAATATTAATCCTAATTAATCAACAATAAATCAGGTATATTTGTTACAAGTTGGTACACACATTAAAATTATATAAATGCTGATTAAAGTGCCATGCTATTGACAGTTGCCGGTATCGATTTCTCGCATTGCCACAGTGGTAATAACTGCTGATTGGAATGCTTAGCCACCAAAATTTGTGGTGGTCGTTGGGTGGAAGGTGGAATTCTTGGAGGTTGGGGATAAGGGACTTTAAAGATTGGCTCCAAGATTCCATCTTCCTTGGGTGTGTTCGAAATCAGAGGAGTCGGTGGGTTGGGATCGTCAAAGCTTTCTAGAATTTTCGCTGGCAAGTCAATTTTTTATCTTCTCCGTTTATTTTATTTATAGGAACGGGAATAATATTCTGATCGTCATCTACTAGAGCTTTGGTTGCTAAGGTTTCCAGCTTTTTTGCAAAGGTAGCAACAGGGTCGATGTGGATTGCTGGCTGTCCCTGGAAAGATAATGGCGGGGGTAGGGGATAAGATGATGTGTCCATTGATTTTGAGGGTTTCTGTCGGTTTGAAGGGCACATTGATAACTTCAAACAAACTTATGTAAAATCAGAGGTGTCAAGTCAAGATATTAGAAAATGATAATTGCTATAAAAATACGGTTTTTAACGTGTGTCGACATTGGCGTGGTCCTCACCTCGCAAAGATAACCCTGAAAGTCTTTCGAATGACTGTGGTCAAGTTCATCACATAAAACGCATTGCATATTGGGTGGTTTCTGGGGATCTCCTCCGATACACTTGTTTGCTAACTTGAGTTTCTTTCTTTCTCATTCCCGACGATCTTCCTCCAAGTTCTGATGGTGCTTATCGAGAAGCTTTTGAATCTATTCACGAAGACGACGCTTTTGTGCAAAATTAAAAATGCATTTCTCAGCAATTTAGAACATAATTAACATAATGTATAATACCAATAATATATGCATGATTATGATTTATGACTCATGAGTCTTGTGAATATTTTTGACTTATTTTATTCTGCTACTCTTCTGTAAAATGCAAAAAAAAAACCGTAGGAAGTAGGAAAACTTTTTGTCGTTGTTATTTTTGTGGAGCCCGCCCGTAATCAGCGCAAAGAAAATGCAAACCATGCCCAGAAGTAAGAAAAGGGCTAATTTGGAAACCCTTCGAGATTTAGTGGCTTCCTCGGGCATACCCTTGTCATCCAGAAACGGCCCATTGCCAGTACAAGATATCAGAGGGAGAAAATCGACATTGACGGAGGGGCTTCAGTCGACATTTAATTGTGACAAGTGTAATAAAATGTTCATTTCAGAAGCCACGCTCAGTGTTCATAAATTAAGTTGTGGAGTTAAAGAGACAAGAGTCCAAGTCCAGCAGGAAGAGGAACAGTCATACGAGCTGGACGATGACGACGACGACCCAGGAGAAGATCCAATGGACATTGAGTATACTCCTGGGGAAGGGGAAGAATCTAGTGAGGAGGAAGACCCCCTTGGGGAAGAAACGAGGAATGAACCCGAACATACCGTTACCGTTTAAAACTCATCGGCAGAAGCCAACACCACTACCAGAACAACTACAAATACCTACGAAACACGAATACTTACAAAAGAATCCGCACAATCTTTACAGTAACAACAACAGCACAATGTATCAGGAACCCGATATTGTAAGTATTGCAAAACATCCACAAGTAAAAATCATTTCATGCGTCTTAGGCCGACGCTGAAACACAAGATGAACAAAAGAACTCTCATGAAAGCGAAAAAGTTGGGGATAATAAATGCTACGGAGAATGGCACAGATTCAGCTGCTGACTTGGGAACCAACAGTTCAGTGTCCAACAGTGCTCCCACCACTTCTTCCAGAACAGTGTTGACCGTCACTCAGGACGAAAACAATAGGAAAGTTGTAACGATCATTTACGTGGCTAATAACGAGACTATGGAAGAGAGCAGCAGTGTCAAAAATCAGGAGAAATGCGATGCTTTTGTGATGATGTGATGATGATGATGATGATGATGACTTACGTGATGGTTAAACATTGCCTTAAATGAATTTTTAATAATTGAATGGAACCTGATATTCCACAAGACATAATATATATCCATGCATTTAGGTCAATAGAGTATATATATTTTTTTTTAATTAGCCATGTAGTCTGTAAATTTTGTCATATTCTTCCTATAAGACTTCTTGAGAATTATATATTCTGAGAAAAATATTGTCAGCAGCTCCCACGTCTGTTAAATGACTGGTCAAACAGGGTCACATTATAAAAACAATTATGTATAGAAAGGATGATTGGAGAAAAAAGTTATGATATTATAAAAAGTCATATGAATTTAATGACTATGTTTGAAATTATTCTCTTAAAATGACTATTTATATGTTTGTAAACTTACGCATAAAGTATACATATAAATATGTATCCCTTGCTATTTTTCGTCTACTCTACACTTACAAGTTTATATGTTAATTTTATTTCCTAAATGGATCGACTTGAATAATAAATTACTTCATCTACTAGTACTATTGTCATTTTCTAAGAAAAGTTGTTGGTTTTTTAATGCATTTTTATTGCTTGACGAAAAGTCTCGTACGTGACCCTTTTGTATGCGCCATGATCCGAAATCCCGAATACTCGAAACTTTGTCCATCGATTTATATATGTCATGCGCCAAGAAAAAAATACGTTCGAAACAAGGCATGGTTTTATAAGTATACATAAAGTTGACAACTTTATTTTCTCGGTTAGAGTTTAACAATAAAAATGAATTTTGAAATAAAATGGAAATAATAACTTTTAAAAAGTTCGAAAACAATCTCACATTAAAAAACAATAGTTATGAAAGTCTGTCAATAAATTAGATAGCATTAAAATACGAACAAATCTCCTAGTATGTCTCTTTACTGCTTCTTGTTGGAAGTAGTAACAGTTGTACTTCCGCTAGACGTGATAGTTCCAGTCCCGTAGGTCTGCGAGTTGCCTTGATTAGCTACAGTGATCTGCTCTCCAGATGTATTCAGCAAGAGATGATCTCCCACTTGGGCACCATTATGGACGTCAACTCCCTGGTAAGTATTGGCCCCTTGTAACTGGGCAAGCTGCGAGGACAACTGCTCAGGCCCGGAGGAACTCTTGCCTGCCAAACGGGGGCTCCTTGCAGGTCGGATTTTATGATAGTGATCACTGTCCTCGTCCAATTGCTCATGTTTGTAAATGTACTCAACAGTGCGGTCATCTTGGAAGTTGCGCTGGTGGTCAGAGTTGAGGGCCCGTGCAACCGTGACCTGGCCGTCAGGAGATATTATGAGTCTTGCGGAAGCTACGAATGAGGATGTAAGTTCCATGGAATCTGTGCTGTCATCTTCTTGCAAGTGGCGTTGCTTGTCTGGAGAAATGTTGAGTCTTGGATCAATTTCAAATGTGGATGGGATTTCCATCGGATCTGCGATGAGCTCGTCTCCAAACCCGAACCAGGTGAAAGGATCTTCTTCCGGTTGAGTCTCTACTATTTGGGACTGGTGAACTGGCTTCTTATTGAGCTCCTGTTTGGAAGTTGTTTGGGCAAATGAAGACGTTTCCACGATGGTGGGCTGTCGCTTGTTGGAGGGGAATCCCTTGTTTCTGTTGAATTTGTGCTCCTCGTGATGCATTTAGTGGGTAAGGTTTCCTCATCGGCCCCTGCTTGGCTCTTTGATGATGCAGTATTTCAACTGATTTTGCTGCAATGTTAAAAAATAAATACACATTTTTTTAGAATCCTTACTTATTTAACGGATGCTCACATTAACGACTATATTAGGTATGTTTTTTACACAGAACACGCATACAAAATTAGAAACTTACTGTGACATTTTCCTGCCCGCTTTGTTGTTTCCCCGTTTATTCCAACGGTAAGAATAATCGCACCTATGACAACAAACAATGCAGTTAAAACTTTCATTGTTAAAAAGTTAAAAAGTTACGAACTTCTAATAAATATTTTTAAAATTGATTGGCAAGCAGGAAAAAAAGTTGAGAACTGCACTGGAAGTTAGTGTGTTCTTGACAAAAATGCATTAAAACGAAGAATGACAAATGAAGCGTCCGTATTTTTAACGAGCTCCAAAAAAAAGTTGTAAAGCTTTTGGCATGATATTATTTTCTTGTTTTCATTTTTAAGGCACCTACATATATGGATATCCCATCATCCCTGCACAACTCCATTCATTTAACTCAAACAAAATTTGAAGACAAAAAGCCATAAGTACCCATGCATGCAAGTATTGTCGCATGCAAGTGCATGTGTTACTGTTTGCTATAAATATCTCAGTTAGAACTACAACTTATCTAGCAGGCTTATATGTACAGTGGC
>JAQIWO010001057.1:0-11240 GCA_034695405.1 Entomobrya muscorum | reverse complement strand
ATGATCGAAGAGTTGACCAAAGCCCCCAAACCAATACGAGGAGTTCAACATTGTGCAGGCGTACTTTGGGATAACCTTTATGCTAACCAAACATGGGAAAGCTTCATGGCCACATTTAATCCAAAGGTGGAGGGCAGCTGGAATTTACATTATCTCACGAAACATCTCCATCTCGAACACTTTGTTGTATACTCCAGTCTAACGGCTTTGGCAGGTACCCCAGGACAACCGAATCATGCAGCCGCTAATTGCTTCGAAGACGCCTTTGTTCACTACCGAAATTCCGTGGGTCTTCCTGCAACCACCATCAACTGGGGGCAATGGGCACAAGTGGGCTGCGCCAAAGAGATAAACGTGGCTGCTGTCCTGCCTGTCAGCGTTGCAAGAATGTTAAATGGCTTGGAGGAGACAATGCGAAATCACCGCATGCAGGTCTCTTTCAGCGAGTTTGAAAGCTTAAGTAGGTGGACACTGGCTTGCCCCACTTTTAAGTATTACTTGGACGAGAGGCTTCTCAAAAGCTTGAGTACTTCGGATGGGTCGGATAACCAAGGGGTATTACTGCAGTCTACAAAATTCTGGCAGGAAATCGAGGAGGCGGAAACAACTGAAGGGAAAATGGAAGTGGTCAAGGGCTACATGAAGGCTATTTTAAGACATGCCCTCAGAATGGAAGCGGACGAGCCCATCAAAGATGACGCCAACATGCAGGACCTTGGAGTGGACTCTCTGATGTTAATTGAGTTACGTAATAGCATTCAGAGTTTGCTAGGATCCAGGCTCTCTGTCAGCGCCAGTATGCTCAAAGACTGTGAAACCATTCGCCAGCTGGCCACCGTCATTGTCAACAAAATTGAGGAGACCGAACAAGAGGAATTGGTGAATAGCGCGCCGCTGTCACCAGTGGAATTATCGGAACTAATTGAGGAAGACTGCCAGTTGGACAAATCTATTCGCGCAGAACTCCCTTATGATAACAATAAGACAATGAAAACTGTACTGGTGACAGGACCTACTGGTCAATTAGGTCCATACATAATTGCCCGGCTTTCTCGAATTAGCACTTTAGAAAAGGTGATCTGTCTGGTTCGGATGAAGGAATTCGATCAAGTTTTAAAGTCCATGAACCTAACAGATGAAGTAGATATGAGCAAGGTGGAGTGCATAAAGGGGAACATAGTCCTCGAAAATTTTGGTCTGACGCAGGACGTTTATGACGGATTGTGCGATTCGGTGGATGGAGTGATCCATTTGGCTGTGAAAAGTAATTATATGGAGCTCTACCGGAAGATAGATAAAGGTGCCAAAGATGTGAGATCAGTGAACGTTGGAGGAACCCGTACAGTTCTCAAATTTGCTGCTGCAAGAAAAACAAAGTGTGTTTTCTACGCGGGTGCACTATTATCCGTGTTCGGAAGAAACAGCAAGGAGGAAATGTCGGACGCCTGGCCTGACTTGGACGAGATAAAAAGCATGGCTCAAATAAGTGGAATCACTGGCTATCCCGTGTCCAAGTCTGTGTGCGAAATTTTGATGAAGCAAGCCAACGAGAGGGGAATTCCATGCAAGGTCTTTAGATTCCCGTATATCATGGGTGATAGCAAAACTGGACGTATCAATTACCAAAACAACTACTACATTTTACGCTTCCTCACTTATCTCAAGTTAAAAGCGATGCCTAGTTCTCCTATTCCTGCAATCGTTCTGCCAGTTGACATTTGTGCGGATTGGTCTCTGAAACTGTTCTTTGACGATAAAGCACCTTCCGAGATTTACAATATTGCTCATCCAAATCCTCAGCTGGAAGCAGAGTTTGTGCAAGTTGCAAAGGAGGACTTCAACATGGATGTGGAGCTGGTTGAGTGGAAAAACTCGGACTTCATTGACAAGCTGTACAGCAGTGATATTCCTGCAGAGGTGCTGAAAGACATGTACCAAGATGTGGATAGAGTGATCACTGCAACTACGTCCGGTTCATTACAAGCGATTCAAGGATTTCTCAACTCTGCTCACAGTTTCTTTCGAAATGGGAAGCTCCAAAAGTTTATGCCGGGGTTTGGAAATGGGTTGCCCAGTTCCATGGATATCATCAGGAGGGACTTGACATTTGTCAAGAATGCTGGTTATTTTAAAAGATTCGGGTTGTAAAAGTATAATACAAATACTACTTATTTTATAAACTAATAACTAGGTTAGTCATTATAAAATGTTACTGGGCTATGCATAATAAGTTAAGTCTCATAAAATATTTACTTTCAAGAAAATACATATCTGCCAATTGTTTACTTGCAATTTAGTTGCAACTTTGAATACATTTCAAGGTAACTTGTGTGTCAGGCCCATTATTTCTCTCATGTTCCCAAATTGAATGTAAATAGTAAATACATTATCATAACATGTGCTTTAATTTAACCATTTGGCTATTAAAGAAAAATTCATTTTTAAGCGGAATTTCACTTTTTTAATATTTCACAATTCAGTATGGAATGCATCAGGACATCAGGCACATAGCATGGAAGAAAATCCTCATAATAAACAACTTCAAAACTTTATTAAGGATCCTCCATCTTCCAGCAGCAGGAAAAACTTGGATTTAGAAGAGCAATTTATTCCCAATCAAGAAACATCCAATAACAGCCTCACAAATTTTCTCACAGTTTACTTTGACTTTTCCTACTTTCTTTCCTGTTCTCCCTTTCGATTAGTCAGAGATAAACAGCATGGCTGGTTTTTTGTCCACAAAACACGACCACACATGACCATTTGCGCAGTATTCAATATTCTAGGCATTTTCAACCGTTTCACCAGCCATAGGAGATTGCTCTCTAATTTTAAAAGTGGAGGCAATGGCGATCAACAATTCAGTCCAGCATCCTATTTCACGCTCCTTGCAGCATTTTTTACCACATTTCTTCAAATGCTGACGTTAAAGCGATTTTGGATGAATCAAGAGGAATTTCTGGATGTTGTCAATTTCATCAAGTGTCATGAAAATGTTTTGACTAAGGGGACTCTTATAAAGGTAATATGAGTATAAGAGCATATAAAATCATGTACATCTACAAAAAGTCAGCTAAAAGCGAGTTAATTTTTCCTGGCTTCATTAAAGATACAACGGAAGTTTATTAGTAGACTAATTTGCCTACTTTTCGCTGCAATGGCCTTACACGATGCCATCTCGAAAAACATTCTCGCCCCTGTCTCCAAATGGCACCAAACGATATGGAATCAGGGACTTGTGACGTTTGCTCACTATGCATTTTTCATCAATAATCACAATGGTAGCGAGAATGAAACATCAACTTTGGAGTCTGAGCGCTTATCAAGGTTGGACTATTTCCTGGCAGCTATCATGGTTTTCAGCTGTATTAGCAAATGCATTCTTGCTTACTTCGTCGACATTACCTTGCTATTTTCAAGCGTGACCGTATGGGTAGCGGCACGTTCATTTTCCAAAAGTCTTGAAATGAATGAGAATAAAAACAAATGGAAACTATTTCTTAATCAGACTATTTTAAATGCGACTGCGGAGGGCAATGGTATACCAGGTGAAAACTCTACAGGAAAATTAATGAGCTGGCAAACAGTATAGCGTAATTTTTATTGCGTTCGTGAGCTCTGCCAATTAGTTAACCAGGCTTGTGGATCCATGATGCTCGTTTATTTGGGAAACTCGCTTCTTTACCAGTCCACGAGTTTGGATGATGTTCTGCTTCAGACGGATTATTCGAGTAGAATTAGTTTGGTTATTTTTATTACGACTTCGGTATGCACATTTGTGCTTGCAGCGGATTCATGCAATCAGGTACACATGTGGATTTTTTAACAATTTTAAAATTTATCTTGGCATAACTTTAATTTAAAAAGCAAATATATTCTTGTTGGAAATTAAAAGGTAGAAAAATTGCAAAAATGGCTGGTAAGGGATGAAAACAGAAGAGATATTCCTCTGGACCAACTCAACATAATTATGGGTGAGCTTCAGACACGTGCTGTTGGCATTCGTGGAAATGACATTTTCACGGTTACATACCCGTTGTTATGGAACGTATGGAATTATTATCTTGCATTTTAAAAAACCTATAAAGGCAAACTTTCAGAAAGAAAAAATATACTATAGCTTTTTAAATATTTATTAGGTCCTCTCCACAGTGGTCACATATTTCATCATATGTATCCAAACACGCCAGCAAGAACAACAGGGTGACGAATTTCAATGAGAAATATTGGAAACAATCATCACAGCCTTGCAGTTTTTAAATTGCTTTATTTTGTATTTTAAAAAGTGAATACACAACATTGAAATACTTGGCTATCAAAAAACGAATGGTGCAATCGATAATAGTACTAGCACTGCAATCAATATTCATAGCATACATACACTTTTCGAACCAAATTTTACATTCTTTTATCCATCACATCATTATCATTACTAACGATCACAATACATGATTGTCAACTTTGACATCTAAAGCATTAAGGCATGTTGCACACTGTATGCTTGGCTTCTACATAATGCACGTGCTAACATGAACATAATTGAGTCATTATCATCCCACGTGATCTTCAAATTCTGCTGATAATTTCTATTACAAGTATGCATCTCGCAGTGGTCCCGTGAGAAAGTAAACACCTACCTCCACTTATGTCATCTCTTGGTTTCTTTAAGTCAGACGTGTCAAGACATAATTGCATGTTTTTCTTATTTGCAGTTAAGTAAATAATTAATGTTATTATATGTCCACATTTGCTCTATAGAAATAATAAGTGTTTATTTATTTAGAGTTTATCTTCTGTGCTTTTATTGACACCTTTACTAGTGTTCTGAACACGGGTTGGCATGTGACCATAAAGAGTGAATAGTTTGTGTGCCCTATGCATCAGTTTAGTAAAATTAAAACTTGAATTGACTGACGAAGGTCTACGAATATGGTTAATGAATATGGACTTGACAATGAGAAAGTCTGTGAAAAATAATTTTTCCCGGTCTCTGTTTGCCCCCACCTCCACCACAACAATCTTTCCTTTAGATTACAAAAAGTCCCCTGGCGATCAAAGCATATATTTTTCCAAGATTCCAAAGGATTTTTCCAACTCCTCCATCAATTTTCTTCCCATCTACTTTGATTTCTCGTACCTACTTCTTTGTAGTCCTTTTCGTCTGGTAAGTGATGTCAAACAGCAGGGTGTGGGTTGCCTTTATTACTTTTCGATTCGGAAACGGATGTGGCATGTTGCCATGTGCGCGGTGCTCAACATTCTCGGGATTTACTCTATGCTCACTGATTTAAGAGAAATTTTGCCGGACGTCAGTGGTGAAAGTTCTTCACCAATTAAATACTTTGATTTGCTTGGAACTTTCTTCTCGCTGACTTTTCAATTGCTCACTTTAAAAAAGTTTTGGTTAGAACAAAATAGATTCCTAGGCATAGTCAATTTTGTCAGGTGGATGGAAAATGAAGTTCTACCCAAAGAACAAAACATTAAGGTTTTTTATATTAGTATTAGTATAGTATAATAAGCTTTAAGTACACAGATACAGGGTAAATAATGCAGACACCTGTCATTATCGTTTTATACAAAGTCTAATCAATATTTCATAGATTCGCCATAAAAATTTCAGCCGCTTATTTTGCCTAATGTTTGCTGTGATGTCCCTTTACGAAGTTATCTGGAAAAGGATATTCGCACCTTCATCAACCTGGGACCAGACTATTTGGAACCGGAAGTTGGTCTCCTACGGTCGCTACATGTTTTTTATGGTTAATGCAACAGAAAAGAGGACTATTATTAGCCCGGATGAACTTTCGTTTTTTGATTATTTCTTAGCCATAATAGCAGCTCTAACAACAATCGAAAGGTATTTCATATTTTTCCAAAATTTTAAATGCTGTAAAGTTTCCCAAGTAAAATAATCTTATTTAAAATGTTACCATTATGAATATATTTTTTTCATTCAGTTGGATTCTAGGATTCTACCCGGATCTCATCCTTTTATTTGCCGTGTTGACTTCATGGACAGTGGCTTATCAACTCGCCCAACATCTTAAAAAAGACATGAAATTACCCGCTGACCATAAAAATAACTGGGCATCCGCAAAACTACCATCGCCTGTGAACAGCGCTTTATTTATGAAACTTAACTTTCCTTTGAATGATAAAAGCGGTTTGGTCAAGTGGCCAGAAGTTTACCATGCATACCAATCCATTAGAGAATTATATGAAATAATCAATAAAACGTTTGGCTCACTGTTCACAATTTACTTGGGCAACAGTTTGTTTTTCCATGCAACAGGAATGGACGCCGTATTGGTTGCAACAAATCTCAGTTACCAGATTCGCCTACTATTCTTCATTGTCAACTCCACTTGCATGTTTATACTGGCAGCGGATACTTCCAATCAGGTACTGTTATGTTATAATATAAATATATGCACAAGATAATAATATACATATATCCTAACAAGTAGAACAAAAGTATAGAAACCAGCAAAATTGTCACTCTTTTAAATGCTCATAAAGTTGGATACAATCAAGTATTGGCTACGCAAGGATAAGAATCGAGAGAACGTCCCTGGAGACCAACTTTTTGTTGTTCTGGGAGAAATTAAAGCTAGAGAGTTGGGAATCAGAGGAAGCAACATTTTCACAATCACGCATCCACTCTTGTGGAATGTAAGTTTGCAAACCAGAATATATATTCCATATTCAATAACTACATGTGTGAATATTTCGACCATTTTAACATAAAATAATAAAATTTCGTCTTTTCCCTTTAAAGATGATGACCACTGTTGTAACCTACTTTATCATTTGTCTTCAAGCTCGTCATCTAGCCAGTCAAAAGGATCCACAAACAGCAGTTCCTGTTAATTCGGCTAAGAATTGCACGAAAATCTTTAAAAAAATAATGCACAATGTATAGATCCCCAACGTTTGTTAATTTAAGATTTTTTTGTAAGTTTCAAGTCAATCGTTTCATTCATGTTTTAAAAGCAATAGGTATGCTTACTCCAGGTTAAAGATTTTATAAAAATCATAAGGCAACTGTATTAAATAAAGTTATGAAGTTTGAATGAAGGATATGTGTGGTCGGATATTATTATTTATTTCAAAATTAATGTGCGTACGTACTGCTAACTTGCATGAATGAGTTTCTTGACAATTCAAAATCAATTTACTATGTTAGCATCCAATTAAAGTTGACAGTAAGCAAACATAACTCTATTTTGTAAATAATGAATGGTCATTGTCATCGATAAAAAACCACATAGTATTATTACCTATGCTTTTTTCTTGACAGGAAGAAAATCAATAATTGAGCATGGTCATTGCAATATTAAAAATGAAGGCCATTTTTTGCGACTCTCAACTCGAAACTTTATTACTTTGCTCTTTTAAAGCTTCTGTTTCTGTTCAACTACTGTGAAGGTAAGATGAACTTTTAAAGGAAAGTAGTTCAATTTGATTACTCTGAAATGGAGGTTACCAACCACAGCTTGACAAATTTTCTAGTAGTATATTTTGCCTGCGCATACTTTCTATTCTGTAGCCCCTTTCGTTTTGTACGTAGTGAAAACGGCGTTTCATTTGCAGTGAAGAAAGCAATGCTACAGATTGCAATTTACGCACTGCTGAACGGACTGGCTATAATATTTATCATTTCTGATATCAGAAAAATTTATGTAACCATTACCACTGGAGACAATACAAGTCCAAGAAAGTATTTTGAAATGCTTGAACTATTCTTCATCAATGGTTTCCAAGTTCTCACCATGAAGAGATTTGTATTTGACGGACGTACATTTTTGGACATTGTTAATTTCATTCAAAATGAAAGGAAAACTTTCCCAAATGGAAAGATCCGAGTAAGCTCTTAATTGTGCAAGTAATAAAATCAAAATCATATTTGCATTATTTTTATTTTTTATTACTAACTTTTTTCATAGATTCAGCAAAAACCAGTGATATTTCTTATGTGTATAATGTTTGCCGTAATGCCACTATACAACTGCATTTGGAAAATAATTCTGGCTCCTACTTACACCTGGGACAAAACAATATGGAATCGACACCTTGTAACTCAGGCCCGCTATGCATTTTTTCTGACCAACAATGTAACCGAAAGTCGTATGGTGCTAGGGATTGATCAATTATCAACTCTAGCCTACTTTTTGGCTGCTTTGGGAGGTCTTGCTTCTATTCAAAGAGCTATTTTAGCGTACTATCCCGACTTATGCCTTTTATTTGCCGTATTAACTGTTTGGTCAGCGGCCAGCCAATTTTCTCGAAATCTACGAAATGACATGAAGCACTACCCAACCAAAAAGGATAACTGGAAGCATCTTGTTCAAAAGGAAAATCCTACAGTTACCACTTTCTCTGTTAATGCTGCAAACAATGAAGGGACAAGAAAAAGTATTAAAGCAACATGGCCGGAAGTTTATTGTACGTATCAAAGTATTCGTGACATGTGTCAAACTGTCAATGAAGCGTACGGCTCAATGGTCACCCTGTACCTGGCCAACTTTTTGTTGTATCAGGCTACAGGTTTGGATTCTGTATTAGTAGCGACGAGTATAAATGACAAGATACAATTGATGTTTTTCATTGTAAGCTCGAGTTGTACATTTTTGCTGTCTGCTGATGCATGTGATAAGGTTTGTATTTATATTTCAATATTTGTATGCCGAATTAACAACGTTCTTTTTACATTAAATCTTCTAACAACTTAGACTTATCCTATTTAGTTGGAAACGCTAAAAATTTGGCTCTCGAGAGATGAAAACAGACGGGAAGTCTCAATGGATCAACTAAACTTGGTGATGGGGGAACTTAGGACTCGGGACGTTGGAATAAGAGGCAGCAATATTTTTACCATCACATATCCACTTTTATGGAACGTAAGAAAAATGTAGTAGAACATGGTATTTTAGGAATAAAAAGCCTGCCTAATCTACACTTTTGCTAATTTAATTTAATGAGGTGATAATGATGTGTTTAGATTATGACAACGGTCGTCACATATTTCATCATTTGTCTCCAGTCCCGGCAACAAGAGCAGGAGGAGCAGAAGGAAGTTGCAATTGCAGAGAATTGTACACAAACTTAAACATTACAAATGGACTTCAGGATTACAAATTCTGTCGTATGAGCTAATTTACATACGGTACGTAATATTTATAGAGCATTTTAGAATAAAAAGTAGTTTGTTGTGGGGAAATTCAATTTATTTGTCGTCTATTTAATCTAAGCATTTTCACATTACTCAAAGAAAAAGCCTGACAAAACACTGCTGAAATGCATAATATTAGGATAACTACTTTGGCTTGATAGTCAATAATAACACGCATAAATGTTATAAATGTACATATGTTCGTAGTTAGGATTAAAAAACAGATCAGAACAATGTTTAAACTATTTAGTTTGATGAATCTCGTCGACTCGGTAGCATTTCATTCCTCAACTGCCATGAGATCATCGCTCTTTTCCTAATATTAAAAAAATCCACGATTAATATAATTATATTCCATCCTTTTTTAGGGATCTGATTAATAACTTTAATCAAACCTTTTTATCAGTCACGAAGAGGAATGAGCAACTCTCCAAAATGGACACGGTATGATCTAAATCCCTCAAAATGTCATTCCGTATTTTCAGAATCCCCCTCACCATCTCCGTCGGATCCTCCACAAAGTTACATCCGTGTCTTAGCGCTGGACAACTTGGTAACACAAATCCAGTATTTGCAATCTGTCTTTCTTGAAAAGCTTCCCTGTCTGCTTCCGTCCATGGTCGTAGTCTCAAACCCAGAAAACTCGCAAAAGCCTTCTGCTCTTCCACAGAGTTGAAATACAAATTCCCCGCTGCAATTAGTAATGGAGCCAACACATTTTCATTCAAGACAACCGCTTGGAAATCAGGTCGAATCGGCAACTGAAGTTTAGGATCATTCACAAATATCGGTTGATTTCCCATCCATCTTCCTGAGAACATGTGCAGTGTCGTTCCTGGAGAGCATTTCTTTCCTCTCAAATACGATATTAGACCGTTGACTTCATGTAAACTCAAAAGAAGAACAGAGGTAGTGGCTTGCTTCTTGAAGGATATGAAGAACTGGATCGATTTTAAGAAACAATCCATGGCATTGCCTCTCGTTGTACCGTTCGACTTGAGTACTTTAATGAAATCTTCAGTGGCAAAGCAGTGTTCACCCCAACCATCCTTTTGCAGTTTGATTGCGATTGTAGTGTCTCTGAATATTCCACTCAACTTACAAATTCCATCCATAACGTGTACTTCATTCATTCTTGTCACGCAATTGATCACATTTTTGTGTAGTTTTGGATTCAAAGGATCCTCTAGGCTAGGTCGTTCCTTTTGTTCCTCCACCTACATCAAATAAAAAATACGGAATCGTTATATAGGCGCGCAAACATAAAGTTACTTGTAATTATAATGTTGAACATTTCAACTTCATTATAACACCAGCGCAGCAGTTCATACCTCTTGTTCTGGCTCCAGCTCTCTTTCCTGTTCTTCTTCTAGCATGTTGTGGAAACAGACACTATCCGGAATATATTCTTTGCACTTGGTCAGTACTTCCGCTTCGATATCATTCAGCATTTTAACTACAGAATCCGGTAGGACTCCATTGTGGGGGTTTAGTTTACTTTCAATGGTGGAAAACCACTGAGGAATCATTGAGATTACCAACCTTTTCTCGTGGTATGTTCCGTACATGACTTGAAGGTTTTGTGCATCAGGATCTTCACAACGCTCCGCAAGAACTTTCCCATCCTCTGTAGTTTTCGAAGACAACTCAAACAAGTCATCAGCGGCCATATTTTTGGCATAGGTTCTTGCGTTTTTCGCCCAATACACCAACCCGTCCTTCTCAAATTGGTGGCTATTCTCCTTCGTCCAACTGATTATGTCGTTAACTGTCAGGCTTTTGTCACGATTAGCTTTACTACAGATTTTGTTGTGAACCTCGTGAGATAAGTAGAAGTGGACCGATTGACCCTTTCCCAACTTTCGCATTCGCATACAAGCTTGAATCAATTTGTCTCGTCGCATTCCCCTTCCGACGGTTACACAAGCCTTGAAATGAGTTGGAACAGGCCGGTTGCGATGCATGGTATATGGGATTTTATAACATGGAAATATATGCGGGGGATATCTACCCGCAGCGAAAATTCATTAACCCCACAGGACACAATTTTGACCTCACTCCATTT